>JANSVA010165565.1:0-28664 GCA_025504915.1 Erythroxylum reticulatum
GTGCAAACAAAAATCACTATTTACTATGCATGTGCATATATGAATGCATGCATATGTCACTACACATTTAAACACTCATAAACATGGCAATTTACCAATATACCCTTCCTATTGGTGAGGGGATGTTACAAGGAATGCTAGTCTTTTACTCCAAAAAAACTAATTAGTGTCAAGGACTAAATTTCTGCATCGACATTTAGCAGCTTTATAGGTGGGGAAATTAGTCCATCTTTAATGATATTCTGGTAGTGTTTCAGACGTTAAGAATTGATTCAAAATTTTGGAGTTATTTCCCAAAAAACTCGCTGGAAAACTCAAACCTTGTATGGTCCATAATTTCGTTGATAAGTTATAAAAATGCACCTATGTTGTAATCACATCTATCTTACCTCTGTCAAGCTCCATACCAAGCCTCCATTTTTGTATGAATAGAGGTTGCTCTACAACATGCCATGACCTTTGCTCTATTATCTCATTCAGGCAGGTTTCATCCAAAAATTTGAATAATATGGTGCCATCTTCCCTGAGCTTGAATTTGTCAAGTCCCTTCTTTCCCCATCTTGCTCTTTCCCAAGCATTCACCACCGGGAATGCTAGTCTCTTACTCTAAAAAAGTCAATTAGTGTTGAGGACTAAACTACTTTGTCAAGTCCCTTCTTGCCCCATCTCGCTCTTGCCCAAGCATTCACCACCAGGAATGCTAGTCTTTTACTCCAAAAAAAGCCAATTAGTGTCGAGGACTAAACTGCTGCATCGACATTTAGCAACTTTATAGGTGGGGAAATCAGTCCATCTTTATTGACATTCTGTTAGTGTTTCAGACGTTGAGAATTAACTTAAAATTTTGGAGTAGTTAAATTTTCTTTAGAATAGGTCTTAGATTATCATAGCATAGGTCGTAGATTATCTTTAATCTTATCTTATAAGCTAGATTTGTTGGCTAATATCTATTTTATTTTTTGTATTTTGCCTATATAAGGTAACCAAGTTTAATAATAAATAGGTGTGTGAGTGTTACGTATTCCTTAATCTCATCTTATTCATCTTCTATCTTCTTTAAAATTCCAACATCAGAGCTACCTTTTTATGCTATGGTTGTAACTTTGTTTGCCAAGCTCCCATTGGGCGACGTTCTTCTACACTAACTTCAGCATTCGCAATTTTCCCATCTTTCATCCTTACATTTTTGTTTCTGGCGCTCGCAAGTAGAGATCCTTTGGTGAGGGCAGGGAAGTCATAGTTGGAGAGGGATGATTCACCTTTTTCCCTAACCACAGTCAAGGCTTGTGGGAGGCTTTCCATTAAGGTTGAAACCTTAGTCGTTGTGAGTCTTTTGATCTCTCAGGAGATGCACAGGGGGTGTTTTTCAAAAAAGGTAAAGCATCATGGTAGTTTGGTAATTATGGTGGAGAGAAGTCAAAGTAAAGTTTTAGTTACCGGTATCTTACAAGATGAAAAGGTGTTTAGAGAAGTCAAAGTAAAGTTTTAGTTACTCGTATCTTAGAAGACGAAAAAGTGTTTGGTTCATTTATTATCGATGCATAAAGAAATAAGACTTAAATGAATGTTTTTGTCATCTGCAAATGCCCTTCATAAGGAAATAAGTGGCTTTGGTCTATCAAGCCAATACTATGATGTTACAATAAGCAAATTAAGCTGGCTGTTGAGTGATTTAGATTTCCTAAATCATGATACTAAACGATGTTGACATTGTGAACCTATGATTCCTTAAACAACAAGACAGCTTCCAAGTAAACATCAATTGATGCATGCATACGATTTCTTTTAGTTTTACTTGTTGGATCTTTTCTCTCCTCGTAAAAATTTGCGTTGCAATCGGATCCTATTTAATTTTTAGTTTAATTTTATTAATCATGTTCACGATTTAACCAGAAAAATAGGAAGAAGAGTGACAATAAGCAAAGCTAAAGTCAGTAATCACATTCTCATTATGACTGAAAGTTTTAAATTCATCAATCAATTCTTGCATTTTAAACAAAGTGCACAATTGTAACTAAACATACACCTATATTTCAAGTAAGCACACTCAAGACTGTGCGATAAAGAACTTGCTTATTTGGATGCATTTAATACTGAAATACCTACAATTTAAGCAAGCAAGTGCTTAGATAAAATAAATTTAAAAATAATTAAAATTTAGTTTTTAATCAATCAGACTCAATTGATTTTACTATTACAAATAATTATTTAATTGAACATTTGTAACAAAATTAATTAAATATATATTTTTATTTTATGTATATTTGTTAAATTAGTTAACTTATACAAATCATAAAATAAATATATTTAATAAATAAAATTATGATGAGATCATAATTATAAATTTTATATTGTATTTAAGTATTATTCTTGTTAAACCAAAGGAGTTTCCAATTGGTATTTTGAGGATAACAAAACATAATTATTACTAATAGTTTACAATTTTGATGAAAAGCAATATAAGAATAAAATGAAGCCATAAACTTAATCAAGTAGTTTATATAATTGAAAAAGAGAAGTTAAAATTTGAAACCATCGAAATTAACATTAAACTAAGAACAAAGGAAAATCAAGGCTTATCAAGGTAATTCTTGAGGTTGTAATGTTAATTGTAATCTCATTTAGTCACTTTGATGTTCTAAAAGGATCATTATATCTAAATATTTCATTTCAGTTTATTGCATGAGTCTTTTTATTCATAAAAAAGGTATTAACACGTTTTGGTTTTAATATATAGTTTCTTGATATTTCAAACAAACTTTAGGGAAAATTTTGGAAAGTGTTTAAATCATAATTTTATTAAACAAATTGGGCTTGAGCATTTGAAGTTGTCAAAATTATGTTTTTTGTAAGATTGGTTGACCTAATTCGTAAGTAGTTGACCAATATAGATTAAAATTGTTAAAACTTGATGTACCAAGAGTTTTTGTAGCATTGGTTGATGAATTAGCCAACCATTGTGCCATATTGGTAAACTAATATGCCTACTAATTGACTAGTCTCTCAATGGCTGATAAATCTATACATTTAATGTATACTGGTTACTAACTATACTAGTTGACTAATAGTTTACAAGTAGTCATTATAATGGCTAATTCTTAGCTCTATCGACTAGGAAGGGTCCCAAACACTATAAATAGGTGTTTTCTCATTAGTTTTAACATAAGAAATATTTGGGTGTCTTGTACACACATTTTTAAGTGTTTATCAAGCATTTAATCATCATTATCTCATATTTGTATGACTGAGTCATTTTAAGTTATCAAAGTGAAGAATTGGGATAATTTTGAGTTATAATCCTTTGTTGGGATGTTGATTATTATACTTGGGAGTGTTCTAAGTGGTATTAAGATTCGTATTTACTCTAGAAAAAAGTTGGTAAAATATTTCCTCTTTGTTGAACAAAGATTATACAAAGGTTATCCTTCGTCTTAAAAGAAGAATTATAGTGGAATTTTAAAAAGAGTCCTGGAATAGATGTAGGCAAGGGTTGTTTATCGAACCACTATAAATCAATTTATATTCTCTTTTCTTTATCCACTTTAAATTATTATTCAATTATTTGATTGATTAATATTAAGTAATTTCTTCATCCTAATTATATTGATTGTTATTATTAATTGAGTATATTAGTTATAAAAGATTGCCGAATTTTCTAACACCCAATTCATCCCCTTCTTAGATGCCATTAGGGACCAACAAATAGTATCAAAGCAGTTCTATTGGGCTAGCATTTCTAACAAAATCTTATAGAAAAGATCTTAATGTCATATTTATGAGCATCATTTTCATCATTCAACTAAAAGGGACAAAGTATTAGTAGAACATCTTTCTCTAATGAGAATGATTACCTCTATTAGAAAACTAGAATAAGGTTTTTCTTAATAGTCAAAAGTGTTGACCTATGAAAATTTGTTTTAAATGACCACTTTATTTCCACAAAAATTGTAGATAATAAAAAGATACCTAAATTAAGGGAATAATGGGAACCTTAGAATAAGAGATTAATCTCCTTGAATAGGATGGTTGTACACATGTTTTTTTATGCATTAAGAAGAAATTAACTCAAAATGGTCTCTATATATGAAATAACTTATGATGTTTTTCATATATTAGAAATTGTAAATGAGGGCATAAATTACGTCAAAGAGAGTAAAGTAAAGCATGCTAACACATCTATGAATTGTTTTGAATAAAACATAATGAAAACATATCTAGCATGTTTACTAGTTTTATTGATATTACTAATGCTGTCAAAGCTCTTGGTGATATATGCTTAATTGATTAAACATTTACTCCTTAACACTTTGTGATTGATGCTATGAAATGTTTAAGAAATTCATTTTGGTTCAAATTTGGTTTTAGGTACAATTTGGAAGATCAAAAGCTAAAATGAGTTAAAAGCACATTTTTTGAGTCATCCTCTTGATGTTCAAACTTAATTGTCTTTATACAACAAAAAGGATATGGATTATGGTGAATTGTTTTTTGAATAAGATAAGGGGGAAAAACCTTACTCCTTTGGAATCTATGGAGGGCCAATCGTCCTTTTCCTGGTTCAAAGGTGAAATCAAAGTCGAGGATTGCATTATTTATCATCTCTTTAATATGTATTGTTGAATCTCTCTCTCTATGGATTGTTTATGTTATTCTTTGCTTATTGATTTAGTTATTTGTGTAACGATGATCTAAATGCTTATATTAGATTGTTGTTATATAAAATCATTGCTAAAATCTCAAATACAATACGTAATAGTTATGTCTTAGATTTATTTGTAGCAACTAATAGTATTGAATCATTAGGGATAACATAACATAGGTAAATGGCCCGAACTTCTATGGTTGTTGCCTAGATTAATTTATTTTTCTTATTCGTAATGTGGCTATCCTAATAAATCTAGAGAGCTTATTATAGGTTTTTTTATAGTTAGGTTAATTAAAGAGTTTATTTTGATTAGAGACGACTTAAGGGAAAATAGAGATTAACAGAGCTTATTGTTAATCTACAATTAAAAGTTTCTAAGAGATGTGTGAACATAACAAGACTATGAAGTATGTTTATTTGTGTGTAGGCTAAGATTCAACCAAGAACTAGATTCCAAAATCATTCATCAATTCTCACTTTTATGTTTTTTAATTTGATTTGCTTTCTTTAGTTCAATTTTACTTTATTTGGTTATTTGCATCCAACCAAAACCCCCCAATATCCAAAACATCAATTCATTTCATTACAAAAGCTGCATGTACATTTCCTGTGGTTATGATCCCTAGTTACCACCGCTACAAAATTTAGTTGTGTGGAGTTAGGTTTTATTTTCTAGTGCATTCAAAATGAATCAAGAATTTTGCCAGGGAGTATGGTGTTTCAGTTTTTGTTTTTGGTTTGAATTGGTGTTTTGTATATATTTGTTTATAAATATGATCTTTTCATGTTTTTTAATGTTTGGTTATAGATAGGACACTACGAAGGGAGTATGTCACTACTAGAGTATGTCAATGCAGTAGGTGGAAATTTTTCCCATAGCCCATGTTCTCAATCCCATGACTCAGGTTAGAGAGATCACCTCGATCTTAGTTAAGGAGGGGATAGCCAGCAAAATTACTTCTTAAATAGGCTACAGGGTGAACAACAATTCTCACATAGACTAGAAGCCTCTTATTCTAACTTAGGTACATCTCTAGAAGACTTGGTTAAGTTTTATACTACAATACTCTGCAATTTCAATAGGATGTGAAACAATTCCAGCAAGATACAAGGTCTAGAATCTATAATTTTTTAAGCCAGATTTATCAGATGATGGTAGCTACCAACCACCTAGAATCACAAAGCGGAGAGACACGACCATCTCAACCTGAGGTGAATCTACAAAATGTTAGTGCAATAACCTTAAGGAATAAAATGGAGATTGAGAATTTTGAGAGGACTAACTAAGGGGTTTCTAGTGAAGAAGAAATTAAGAAGGAGCTTAAAGGAGAAAGAGATATATCATTTAGCTCAAAAAATATGGAGAAGACTACTCAAGGGATTGCTTATGAAGAAGTTGAGAATAAGCTTGAAGGAAAAAGGGATATATCATTTAGCTCAAAGGTAAATACTGATTTCGTAATTGTTATTAAGACTAGTAGGGTAGAGAAATTGAACAAAGAGGAAAAGGGTAAAGAGATGTTGGAGATTTTTCAAGAGTGTAGGGATTCGGTAGATATTAAGAGTTTAAAGATAAGGAAGACAATGAATGTGAGTGATCATCAACTTAGGCCTTATCCTAAAGAAGCTCAAGTGGAAAAAGTAGAAGTTGTGACACCTGAAGACCATAATTTTTTCTTGTATGGAGGAAAGCATGGAGTCCAGCCAATGACAATAAACAAAGGCGTTGCTTGGGAGGCAATTAAAGGGAAGTTTGTTTCTTTTCATTTACATTTTTGCATTTGTTGTTTCTGTTAAATGTTCCATTTCTTACATTTGATATTACATTGGAGACAATGTAAGTTTTAAGTGTGGGGGTGGGGCTCTTAGTTTTGATACACATTTTAAAGCTTGTTTTTGCTGATGTGTTTTTCTTAGGTGTTTTTAAAAATCAAACAAACAAATAAACATTTTCTCTTTTTTGTTGCTTCTAGGAATATATAGTCATAATTAGAGAGTGATTTACTAGAAAAATTCATGGCAACTTTGAGAATGTAATTTTACTCTAATGATTGATCAATATACATTATCTCTAGAAGAGTAGTGCCAGTGAGATTTTAAGCCTTTATAAATTGACACATCCATATCAGTCTCAATGTCTTTTGTTTATGTGTGACCTTCATGACATGTATATTCTTACTTTGCTTTAATTTTCTATTCAAGAACACATTTTTATCACATACATTAACATGAAAATGATATAGACGTTCTTTATTTTACGAGCCACATTGGCCAAATAGCCTATTTACTGATATGATTTTTCCTTTTAATAACCACCTTGAGCTTTATTTGTCTTTTCTTTTTGTGCTAACCACATTACATTCCTTAAACCTAACCAATGTCCTACCTAACCCTTAAAGCTAGTGGAGCATTTGTTAATTGTTGATGATAGTGGACCTAAAAAAGTATAAGTATGGGGGTGTGCATATATGTGGGTTGGTTATAATTGTCATAATGTTGTTTTAAGTCTTATTAATGAATTCTAATGTTAATATAACTTCTTTCAATTTTTGTTAAAAAAAAGAAAAAGAAAAAGAAAATAAAAGAAAGAAAAATATGTTTAAATAAAATTATCAAGGAGGAAAAGCAATTTTTTGCAAAGTTATTCGTAATTAGTGTTTCCTTCTAAATTTGTATGGAATGGGTGATTTGAGTATAATGCAAATGAGAGAGATGTTACTTTGAAGGGTCATTCTTTATGGTTACAATGTATAGTTTATCATCAATTTTTGTGAGTGATTCCTTTTAATTCTTTATGCTTCATATGATTTATGGTATGAAGGCTTGACTCTGAGTGGTGAAACATAGTTTTTGCATTCATAATAGCTGATGGTACCCAGTTTTAAGTGCGTGTTAGTTTTTAGGCTTAATGTTACATTGAGTGTTTTTCTTGCTTCACTGGCTTTGATGGCTTTTATGCTACATTACCCCAAAACATCTCACCTTAACCTTTGTCTCCATTATAACCTTAAAAATTCCTTTGATTCATGATTATGCATATGAATCCTAGTGGTGGAGAACTGAAATGATATGCAAAGTTGTGGAATGTCTTGATCATGAATAGTATTTGAGTGAACCTATGGATATACCTTATTCTTAAACACAGTTTGCTAAAGTCTACCCTTAGATTGCTTAGTTTTTGAAGGGAGAGATTGTTGATTGGTCATTAGTAGAGGCATTGAATGTTAAGTTCTTACTATAGTTTTGAAAGTTATTGCTCTTTTCTTATTACTATCTATTATTAGAAAATATGGAAAATAAGTAAATGTTTTGGATTGTGACTTTGATTTTGTTGTTTTACCCAAGGATAATCAAAAGCTAAGTATAGGGGAACTTGATATGTGCTTAATTTATTATACATTTACTCATTAACACTTAGTAATTGATGCGATGAAATGTTTAAGAAATTCGTTTTGGTTCATATTTGGTTTTAGGTACAATTTGGAAGACTAATAGCTAAAATGAGTTAAAAAGCACATTCTTTGATTCATCCTCTTGATGTTCAAACTCATTTGTCATTGTGGAACAAGAAGGAGGTGGATTAGGGTGAATCTTTTTTGGAATAAGAGAAGGGGTAGATACCTTACTCGGTTGGAATATATAGAGGGCTAATCTTCCTTCTTCCCGTTCGAAGGTGAAATTAAAATCGAGGATTGCATTTGAGCATCTGTTCATTTTGTATTATTAAATCTCTCTCTCTTTAAGGATTTTTTATATTATTCTTTACTTATTGATTGGGTATTTGTGTAAGGAAGATGTAAATGCTTATATTATATTGTTTTTGTATAAAGTCATTGCTAGAATCTCAAATACAATACATAACAGCTAAGTTTTAGATTCATTTATAGCAACTAATGATATTGAATCAATAGGGATAACATAAAATAGGTTAAATAACCTGATCTTGTGTGATTGTTGCCAAGATTAATCTGTTTTCCTTATTCCTAATGCGGATTTCCTACTAAATCTTGATAGCTTGTTCGATAGTTATCTTTATTTAAAAAGCTTATTTTGATTAAACACAACTTAAGGAAAATCAAGGTTAATAGAGCTTATTGTTAATCTAAGATTAATAGTTTCTAAGAGAGATGTGAAAACAATAAGACAATGAAGTATGTTTATTTGTGTGTAGGCTGAGATTGAAACAAGAATAGGATTCCAAAATCATTCATCAATTTTCTCACTTTTATGCTTTTTAATTTGATTTGCTTTCCTTAGTTCAATTTTACTTTATTTTGTTATTCACATCCAACCAAAACCCTTAATATCCTAAATATCAATTCTTTTTCATTACAATAGCTACATATACTTTCCCTGTGGATACAATCCATAGTCACAACTGTTATAAAATTTAGTTGTATAGAATTAGGTTTTATTTTCTGGTGCATTTGATATGCATCAAGACTTGGAAAGACCTATACCAATGTTGAAATGGTAAGAGAATTGCTTAGGTCACTTTTAAAGACATGGGAAGCTAAAGTAACAGTTAATCAATAAACCAACGATCCAACAACACCACCATTAGAGAAACTTTTTGGATCTCTCCTCACATATGAAATAAGGCTCACATGATAAAATGATGCTCCTAATGAAAAATAATTTAGCATTCAAAACCATGAAAGAATCAAGTGAAGAGAAAAAGACATAAACTAGTGAAAACACTGAAGAAGACATTACCTTAATCATTAGAAAATTCAATAAATTGTCCCAAAAAAAGGATTTCAAGGAAGATAAAGGTAATTTAAAACATAAATCCACTAACATTACTTGTTTTGAATGTAGGAAACTGGATCCCATAAAGTCACAATGCCCCTTACTTAAAGATGATGTTAAGTATGAAAGAAACAATAAGAAAGAGAAGAAGGACAAATATAAGAAGAAAGCATTTCAATCTTTAATGACATAAGTAAATTCAAAAATAAGCAATTGGAAGGAGAGATAGCTCATATGTGCTTTACTTCATGAATGATGATAAGGTAACATCCAACTACAACTTGTGTTTATAGATGAATTACTTGAAAGTTTAGAGGTCATGAGTAAAAAAAGAAAGAAATTTATCTTATAAGCCTAAAAAAGTTAAAAAATATTTATATACATGCTTGAATGAGAATGAAAAGATGAAAAGTGAATTGTGTAACATTAAAGCATTAAAAAATGATCATTAATGACAATGATAACTTAGAAGCATTAAGGCATAAGAATGAACCATTAAAAAAGGAGTTTAACCTCCTTAAAAACTCATCATCTAAGTTGACAAAGGGAAATGAAAAACTAGAGGACATGCTAAAAGATCAAAATATTTCCAATGATGGGCATGAATATGATACAACTATAGAAGTGAAACCAATTATAAAACCACATTTATAAAGGAAAAATATTTGCATAGTGGAGAACCATTGCTTAATGTGACAAATGAGCATAAAGCATCCACATCTAAGGGTGTGCATGCACAAGGAACATCCACTAGGACTAATTATAAAAGCAAACATCATGCTTTCTTATATGGCTCACAATCTAGGCATAAAATTCAATACTCTTAAGGGAAGAATAGACATAACTTCTATGATAACATGAATAATCCTCTTACACCCCTTTAGACCTTTAAGAAGTATACATCAAGCCCTTATTTATAGTAGTATCATATATATAATCATAGTAGCTCATCTCACTACCTTAGGAGAATATGTAACATTTTAATATTCAAAGAAAGATTCCTCATTATACATAAACACATAGAATACCAAATAAAGCATTCATGCATCTTCATCACTTATATAACATGGTATATATTTTTTTATGGTAAGTTTTAACATATTGATAAATTTTGTTTTTTCAAACAAAGAATTGTAACCAAAAACTTAGAAAGTGTAGGTTGAAAAGAAGAAGGAGCCTAACAATTAAGGAACTACGCTAGTTTGGATATGTAAAATATATTGATTGCCTTATTTTGTAGAACTTTTATAAAAGAAGGAGCAAATGGTATGTATTAGAGATGGTAACTATTATATTGATTACTATTTTTTAAAGATTCTTTCTATCTTGATGAATTTAAAGTTTTGCTCCTAATAAATTTTTAGAGATGTTATTGTAGGATATAGAGAATTTAGCTCTTAAAATGACCTCTAAGACTTTTTCAAAAGAGATAATTATTAAACTAGGCGAGAGACATGAAAAGGATATGATGTTTATAATAAATTGTAAACTCAAGAAAAATCTTTAGTTTTTAACTAAAGTTCATAATGTGAATCTTAGTACCTAGCCTAAAAAATTATATGCAAAATAGGGTGATTAAATTAAAACTTGTTAATAAGCTAGAACAATTGGGGATGATTCTATATGATTAAAGTCTTTTCTAATGTTTATATATTTATATAATTATTAATTTTTTTAATATTTTAATTTAATTTTTAGGTTTGATTAGATGTCTTCAAGTACTGGTTGACTAACATCGTATTCTTATTGACCAATATTATCAAAAATCACCAAAATTTCACATACAGTGAGTTTGTTCATTATTTGGTCAAAGTTTTAATCATCCACTTACTTACATTGGTTGACTAATGTCTTCTAATGGTTGACCAATGTCTCCTTTTCCTAAAAAAATTGTCTTTTTAGTGAGTTTATAAGGAGTATGGTTACTCCTCTGGTTGATCACTTATACACATTGGTTAACTAATATCTTGTATTGGTTGACCAATATCCCCTTGTCTAAGAAACTATTTTTATAGTAAGTTTGTAAATAGATTGGTTGAATATCCTAGTCGAACACACTAGTCATTTTCAATTATTATAGATCTATAGTCAACCAATATAGTGAGTTTAAAACAAAATTTCTTGTTTAGTCAAAGACAAACTTTGGTCAGTATAGCTTTGTGGTCAACTAGTCTTTATGACCTCAGAGATTTCTCCTTCTCTTTTCCTCTAAGTTTTTTTTTTTTTGCTTATACCTCTCAAAACATAAACAAATCCCTCTTTTCTTTGGAAAACACAAACCCCCATATAAAACTCCAAACTTTTCTTTTTCATGTGTCTATAAAATTTTATTTCATGGGAATAATGTTTTCGAGCTAATGTAAATTTTATTTTCGCTAAAAGGTGAATTAGGAACCAACCCTGAATGGCAAGTATTAAATTCAAATGATAGTCGAAAAATATTGAGGTTGATTGGTATGGAAATGGGCTAAAAATAAATTCAATCGAATGGATTTATAATATATCAAGATTGACCTTGTTTTAAATTATTGTGGAGTAAATTTGAAGCATTCTTGGGCTGAAACATAAGGACATAAGAATCAGTCATAGTTATGGATACATAAAGTAAATCAATCCAACTTATATATTGATATATTTAGGTGTAACATGTTATTAAGTGGATGTGAATTTCTATCAAAATTAGATAGTTTTTTAGGCCATTTAATTATTTTGGACGAGAAATAATACATGCACATGTGAATGAACATTAAGTGGTAGCTATCACATAAATGAAGAATTTTTCATTATTTTGGAACATGAGTGCATGAAAACCTTATGTTGTCACGTTTATGGAGTAGATATGAGGGACATAAAATTCATTATATGAGAGACCAAATTCATGGTGTGGACATGTGTCATTTTGGTGAGACAAAATTAGAACAATTTTTTATATTTAAGTGACAACAATATCCGTGAATGAGGTAAGGAGTTAAAAAATTAATTAAACAAAGATGGTAAGAGATTACATAATAGAAAACTGTTAGAAATTTACCTTGCAATATGTAGGACAAACCTCTTCAACATGTAGCTTAAACAAGAATGATAGAGGAGCTGCTCCACCTTCATTCCACCGAAGCCTCACTTATCCCTTGGACCAGAATTGATGTTATTAAATTGTAGCCGCTTCCTTCACGCATATATTTCCAAGTTTTTCCCTTTAGGAAACAATTTATGCATGTTGTTTAAGCCTCCAACCGTGGCAACACCTCCATCAATGCTAGCCACATGCAGGGAAAAGGTGGGCAGCATATTACCATCTGATTTTAGGTATGTTAAACCACTCTTATCCATCCTCTTTAGCTGGTGACATGAATGCTTAAGCTGGAAACATGAATTTCCATATGAATTGTGTGAATGTTTGAGAATGATTTGAAGAAAGTGATAAGTTTCCTAACTATGTTTAGTGAAATTCTATATTAGGATTCTCGGTTTCCTTGAATAATCCTAGTGTTTTGACCATAACTTAGTCCAAAGAAATCCAAATTGGGTAATTCCAACTATAAATGAAACATAAGATTTATTACTAAAAATATATATAAGAGACCTAGACCTAATTATAGCTGAATGATATTGAAAATTTAGATTGATTATGGTAACCTGATATTGTCCCTATGTTAAAGAAACTTGTGATTTTTGGTACATGTTTCATAATTTAGAAGTTGAAATTACATGATTTTCAATGATATGAAAACTAGAGACATAGAGGAACAAATGTCTAGAAGACTTCAAAACCAAATTTGAACGTTTGATATGTGAAAATTAAGGAACAAGTGGAGGTATGGCTAAATGAAGAGAAAAATAGCATGGTAAATGGAGAGTAAAACAACATGTATATCCATATCTTAGTTATGTTATTTAATGGGTATTAATTGGAAGCATGTAGATGTTATATATGTGGCTTAATAGTTGTTCAATGGCAGCATGTACATTGTACATAGTTTAATGGTTCAATGAAAGGAAAAGAGTAGGTATATACTACGTACGTAATTTAAATGGAAAGAAGACAACATATATAAATCATGGAATTTAACCCTTTAAGGGTCTCCCTTATAAATAAGTAAGACAATAAAGTTTTCTTGTCACTGTATACTTAGGTCTAATAAAGGAAAAGCACCGAATACGTAAGGGTGGTTTACAATAAATGACAAATAGTGAGTGTGTATTTTAATATATTTGTTAAGTTGGTTTTTACCTTACTCTGAAAAGTATGTTTATGAATAATTCCATTGGTTCTATTACTTAAATTTAAACGTTAATCCTTATAAGATTTACATATGTTTTGATTTAGCATTGAATTGAGTTTTAAATGCACTTGGAAACTAATGAGATGTACAAATGCTTTCAATTAGGATTGAATTGAAAATTGCATATACTTTAAATTGGCATAGAAATGGATTTTAAATATGTTTTGAATTAATATTGAAATGAGGCGTTTCTGTATTAAATATGATTTAGCCTATAGTACACCGTTAGGTCTTTATAATACGATTACATCGATTAGACTACATCTTAACGTGCATGATGGTGTTTGGGGGGTGTCTGTCACTAACATGGGTGGTGTTGTGTCTGTCATTATTTCTTGTGAGTAGCCCTTTGCACGTGTGGAGTATATATTGTGCTAGCATTGTTACAGGTAAGCGATGCAAAACCAGCTCCGTGGCCTTACATCTAAAGGTACCACATGGCAAAGAAAATTAGTGATAGGCTATGTTTTAAAAATAAAGTTCATGAAAGTATTGTTTGCCATCACTATATACTTTACAAGAAAAGTGGAAGTTGATAAAAGTGGAACTTGATCTAAGAAAAATTTGTATGTTTTATTTTACATACGTATTATTGATGTGTGTTCTTTTACTTGCTTAGTGTTAATGTTTTTAGTTATGCTTGTGGTACTTTTTATTCTTAATTTCGTAGTTCAATTATGTTTTTAGGTAAGTTTGATGTTTTGTTGAGTGTGAAGGAACAGGGGAGCAAAATGATAAAATTTGGTGAAATAAACAAGGACAATTGTATCGGATGCAATTGTGCTAGGGATAGTGCGAGCGCAATCAAGGTGCGATCACAAGCCACTTCAGTGCGATCGCAATATCAACAGGTCTTCTGGATGTACCTTCGGGTGCGATCACAAGTTAGCATGGTGTGATCGCAGTCAGGATGTCTGATCGTAAGATAGGTTATTGACATACGGATGCGATCGTAAGTGTCATCTGTGATCGCAATTCGCAACATTCCTCATGTGTTTCAACCAATGGTGAATGGTTAAAAGCAGTCCTCAATGAGCAAGAACGTGGGAGGGGGAAGCTGCTACAATTCAGTGCACATGTACAATCATGGAAAGAGGCACAAAGTAATATTAAAAGAAGGTTGGTATGAAGAACAGAAGCACAAGGGAAAAACAGGAAGAAGAGAGAGAATAGGAGCTTTGTAATGTTGTAATTAGGGCATATGAATATTTGTTTCTTTTCATTTAATTTTTAGTTCGTTTATTATGTGTGTTTTTTAGTTTCTTTTTCAAAGATTATTTCACCCTCTATAGTGAATATTGATTTCTAAACTTCTGCTATATATGGTTGTTGTTCCTATGAATAGTTTTTTTTATTAGATCTTAATGAGAGTTGAGTTCTGTTAATCAAACCATACAAATATAACTTGCATGCTAAGAGATTAGTGTCTAAGTTTTATTCCTTAAAAGTTATGTGATTCATCTCTATTTTATTTATATTCAAATTGAGAGATTTGCATTGTGATAAAACAGAGTAGGTAATTCAAGCTTGAGAAAGAAGAGTTAATTCTTTAGAAAATTAGGGTAGCAGAATAATATAATTCAGATGTATTTAGCAGAAGTTGAAACAATCTTTTGAGCTTTTAATTTTGTGAATTTGTGAAAAGCAATTCCAGTTTTTACAGATTAGTTTTGTCCTGGTGATTTCAATATCGTTGTTTTATCCTTCTCAACTTTTAATTCTTTTATTATTAACTTAAACAATCTGGAAAGAATTTAATTGGTGTTTAGTATAAATCCTCGAGAGAATGATAATTGTACTACAATAACTCATACGCTTATGGTCGGGATTCGAGTGCATTACTATTTTATAACTCATCAAGTTTTTGGCATCGTTGGCAGGTATTTATTTAACATCATTTTTTAATTTAATTAAAGGTTGATTTAAGTTCTTCATTTCTTTGGCCTTTGGTCGATTTTCACAACAAAGTTACTCGTTTAAAAATAGCTTTACACCAAGCTGCTAAAGAAACTCGTGCGATTGAAGCTGAACTTTCGAAGAATATCATGGTAGAGGAATAAAGAACATTGATAGATATAGCTAGGCCTAGATTTTGGGCAAATCAGCAAAGTGTGATAAGACCTGCTATTACAAAAAATAATTTCGAGATCAAACCAGCTTTGTTGCAGATGTTACAAGCGACAATGCAGTTTTATGGGTTAGCTAATGAAAATCCAAATACCCATATCACAAATTTCTTGGAAATTTGTGACACTTTCAAATATAATGGAGTAACAGATGACGCAATTCGACTATTGTTATTTCCATTCACTCTGAAAGATAAAGCTAAGGTATGGCTAAATTCTGTTCCATCAGGGTCCATTAGTATATGGACTGAGTTAGCTCAGGCATTTTTGCCCATGTTTTTCTTGTTAACCAAAACAGTCAAGATCATTAAGGAAATTACCAACTTCCAGCAACATGATGGTGAAACCTTGTATGAGGCGTGGGAAAGGTTCAAAGAGTTATAAAAAAGTTGTCCTCACCACAATTTTCCTCGGGATCTATTGTTTCAAACTTTTTATAATGGAGTTAACACCACCACTCGTGGTATAATTGATGTAGCGGTAGGAGGATCTCTGATGAAGAAGACAATAGATGCAGCCTACGATTTACTGGAAGAAATGGCAGCTACTAATGCATTATGGGCATAAGACAAATCTCGATCAATGATAAAAGAGCAGAAGGGGGTTTTGTCTTTAAATCCAGTGACTGCATTATAGGCCAAAGTTGCAAACCTTTTGAAACAAATTAGCAATTTCACTTCAAGCTCTTTAGTGGCAGCAGTTCAAAATGTATGTGAATTATGCAGTCAGTAGGGACATTTCACCAATGAGTGCCCAACAGTTAGTACGACTGAGCAAGTCAATTTTGTGGGGAATAACCATCCAGGGAACAACCTATATTCGAATACTTATAATCCTGGATGGTGGAATCATCCCAACTTTTCATGGAGTAACAATAACAACCCAGTGGGAGAGCAAAGACAGCTTCAGCCTAGGAATTCGTTCAAGGCTAAAATGGAGAAATTTATGGAGATGATTGGAGCTAAGCTGAATCAACAAGATGAATCATAATAGAAGTTAGTTGCGAAGGTTGATCAAATAGCAAAAAATCACTCTTCATCAATTCACAATTTGGAGGTCGAAGTGGGATAATTGGCAACTACTATTGTTTAATGGAACCTTGGAGGTTTTTCGAGTACTACAAAACCAAATCCAAAGGAATCTCTAAAAGCTACACAACTAAGGAGTGGTAAGAAGTTGGAAAATCAGGGAAGGAATAAAGGTCGCGATCGCGAGCTTGATGGATGCGACCGCAACCCTGTTGATGATAAGCAGAGAGGATTACATAGCTTCTGCTGCGATTGTAAGCCTGAAGGGTGCGATTGCAACCTGGGAGTTAAGTTGGAATGAGAGAATTCCAATCTCGGGTACGATCATAACAATAGAAGGTGCGATCGTGAGCACCATGATTCAGATAAAAATAAGCAAGCTAAGGTAGGTAAGTATGTATCACTTGTTCCTTTTCCTCAATGACTTAAAAAAATACCAGGATGATAGTTAGTTTGTTTCATTTCTTGAAAAGTAAAAAAAATGTAGATTAATCTTTCTTTTGTGGAGGCATTGGAACATATGCCCAAGTATGCTAAATTTCTGAAAGATGTCCTGAGTCATAAGAGATCACTTATTGCAAATGAAACTGGGCATCTTCCAGAAAAATGTAGTTCAATTATTTCTAACGCTATTCTTTCAAAACTACAAGATCCTGGTAGTTTCACAATTCCTTGTGTAGTTAGTAATATTCATTTTAACAAATGTTTGTGTAATTTGGGTGCAAGTATAAACTTGATGCCCCGTTCAGGTTTTTAGAAATTAGGTCTTAGAGAGGTTAAACCGATGTCAATGGTGCTATAACTAGCGGATCAATCAATTAAGAGGTCGTTTGGGATTGTGGAAAATGTGCTCGTTAAAGTGGGAAAGTTTATAAATCCAGTGGATTTTGTGGTTTTGGATTTCGAGGCAAATTCAGAATGCCCATTGATATTGGACCGCCCATTCCTCTACACAGGTAAAGCTTTAGTAGACATTTATAAGGGAAAACTTATATTGTGCATTGGTGAGGAGAAAGTGAAGTTTTGTATAAGGACAACCATGAAACACCCCATGGATAATGAGGTTTGTATGAAGGTTGATGTTGTGGATGAATGTGTGTTGAGTATGGAGGAAAGTAAGGAAAAAGAAGTATCTTTTGATCCAGATGTGGAGTTTATTTGTGAAAGTAAGGGTGAACAAGAAAGAGTAGAGAAATTGCTGCGAGAAACAAATCCAGCTCCACTGTCTATTATGCATCCATCAGTTCTAGAGTTGAAACCATTGCCTAGTCATCTAAGGTATGCATTTCTAAGGGAGGGGGAAAACCTAACTATTATTATTTCTAACAATTTGACAAACGAATAGGAACAACGGTTGGTAGAGTTGGTAAGGAAGCATGTTAGAGCGATGGGGTGGCATATTTTTATATAAGAAGAATCATCCCCGACGTAGTGATGCACAGGATTTACTTAGAGGAAGGAAGCAAGTCTATGAGGGAATGACAAAGAAGCTTAAATCCAAACATGAAAGAATTCATAAAGAAGGGGATCAGTAAATTACTAGATGCAGGCATTATCTATCCTATGTCAGACAGTGAGTGGGTAAAGTTTGATTTAGTGTGTGCCGAAAGAAAGGTATGACTGTTATTAGAAATGAGGAAGGTTAGGTTATTCCCACAAGGACAGTAACAAGGTAGAGAGTGTGCATTGATTTTAGGAACTTGAATTTTGCTACGCGAAAGGATCATGTCCCGTTACCATTTATTGATCAAATAGTGGAGAAAGTATCAGGTCATGCTTTTTATTATTTCTAAGTTAGATATTCAAGTTATAATCAAAATTTTATCTATCCTCAGGATCAAGAGAAGACCACATTCACATGCCCCTACGGAACATTTGCGTATAGAAGAATGCCTTTCGAGTTGTGTAATGCTACAGCAATGTTTTAGTGATGTATGATAGCGATTTTTGCTAACCTAGTGGAGGATTTTATGGAAATATTTATGGATGATTTTTCAGTTGTCGGTGATTCATTTGATGCATGTTTGTAGAATTTAAGGAAGGTGCTTGCGTGATGTGAAGAATCAAGTTTAGTTCTTATCAACTAGGAGAGATGTCACTTTATGGTAAGTGCGGGCATAGTACTCAGGCATAAAATTTCCAGTAGGGGAATTGAAGTTTATAGGGCTAAAATCGATGTGATAGCAAAGTTACCACCTCCTATAAATGTGAAAGGAGTTCAATCATTCTTAGGATATGCCGGGTTCTATAGAAGATTTATTCAAGACTTTTTCATAATTGCTCGACCCTTAACTAATTTACTTGTGAAAGACACGCCGCTTCATTTTAATGTTGAGTGTGTGCAGGCTTTTGACACTCTAAAGGCAGCTCTCACTATTGCACTAGTGTTGGTAGCCCCCAATTGGTCATTACCATTCGAGGTGATGTGTGATGCAAGTGATCATGTTGTGGGATGTGTACTAGGATAGCGGAGGGATAGGAAATTACATGCAGTCTATTATGTAAGCAAAACATTATCAAGAGCCCAATTGAACTACACAACAACTAAGAAGGAGCTTTTGGAAGTGGTGTTTGCATGCGAGAAATTTAGATCATACCTACTTGGAGCAAAAACAATAATCTTCTTAGATCATGCAGCACTAAGGTATTTATTTAATAAGAAAGATGCAAAGCCAAGATTATTTCGTTAGGTGTTGTTATTGCAGGAATTCGACATTGAAATTAAGGATAAAAAGGGAGCTGAAAATGCATTGGCAGATCATTTATCTCGAATCGAACAAAAAAATAATCCAGATGATCAGCTAATTCGAGAAGAATTTCTAGATGAAATTTTTTTCCTTATTCAGCAGTTAGAAACCCCATGGTATGCTGATATAGTAAATTATATGGTAAGCAGTATCATTCCTTATGATTTCTCTTAACAACAATGAAAGAAGTTCTTAGCAGATATTAAGCATTACCATTGGGAAGAGCCATATTTATTTAGAATTTGTGCTGATGGATTAATTTGAAGATGTGTTCCAGAAAGTGAGATGTTATCTGTGCTAACTCATTATCATGATTCACTTTATACAAGGCATTATGGTGGAAATAGAACAGCAAGTAGAATCTTGGAATGTAGATTTTATTGTCTAAAGTTGAACCAAGATGCGAGGGAATTTACGCAAAGAAGTGACAGATGACAAAGAACAGGAAACATCTCAAAAAGAGACGAGATGTCACAATCGAGCTTATTGAAGGTTGAGATATTTGATGTATGGGGAGTCAATTTCATAAGACCATTTCCTACATCATATGGAAACAAATACATATTGGTGGGAGTAGATTATGTCTCCAAGTGGGTGGAAGCTAGTGCTAACTCAAGTAATGATGGAAGGGTGGTGACAAAATTCTTGAAAGGGTTGTTTGTGAGATTTGGGGTTCCACATGTTTTAATCAGCGATGGTGGTTCTCATTGCTATAATTCAAAGCTTAAACTTTTGCTTAAACGATATGGTGTGCAACATAGGGTGGCAAAACCTTATCATCCACAAAAAAGTGGGCAAGTGGAAGTGGTCAATAGGGAGTTAAAACGGATTTAAGAGAAAATGGTGAATAGAGCAAGGAAAGATTGAGCAATGAAGCTTGATGATGCTTTATGGGCATATCGGAAAGCTTTTAAGACACCAATCGAAACAACTCTCTATAGACTTGTTTATGGTAAGGCATGTCATTCACCTATGGAACTTAAACACAAAGCATACTGGGCTATGAAAACGCTTAATATGGATGGGAAAGTGGCGAGGAATAAAAGATTGTTGGAATGGCAAGAGTTGGAGGAGTTATGTTTCACAGCTTATGAGAATTCCAAGTTATTCAAGGAGCGAACCAAAAGATGGCATGACCAGCATATTAAAGATAAGCATTTCAAGAAAAGAGATTTTGTTTTGTTATATAACTCTCAGTTAAGGTTATTTTTTAGGAAAGCCGCATTCAAGATGGAGTGGGCCTTTCGAAGTGATCACAGTTTATGGGAATGGAACTTTAAAACTTGATAATACACGCGGTGAGAAGTTCAAGGTGAATGGACAAAGGTGTAAGCTTTTATCTTGAAGGTCTTATTCATAGACCTAAGAAGGTAATGGCTTTTGAATTTAAACATTGAAAAATAGGCTTCGGTCATGCTAAAAGACCTTAAAATTAGCATGTGTGTGTGGTAGGAGTAAATAAAATACAAGTTTGTTTGTTTGTTTGCTTTAGAAGTTGTTTTGTAGGAAACCTAAGGGGTGCGATCGTGACAGCAGAATAATTCCTGAATGCTTCGGGTGCAATCGCAACAAAGAAGGAGTTGTTAAAACTGTTCGGGTCGATCGCAAATCATAAAGGTGTGATTGCAATCGTGATATTACACTGAAGATATAGCTAAGGCCTGATCGCAAGCTGGTCGCATTACTTAAGGTAACGTTAAAAATTTAAACTCTTCCTTGGTTCCCAACCTAAATTTAAGAGTCTTCAACTACCTGCACGTCTCTTTAACCTATTTAAACATGTATTGGGGGAGTTTTCTTAAGCTATTCCATTCTTAAAACCCTAGTTTCGAAAGTCTTAATTAAAGAATGGAACAAAGACCATCCCCTTCAACATACACTTCAACCAAATCACCTATTGAAGAGAATGTCAAGAGGAAGGATGATAGCATCAAAGTCCAAAGGGAAGGGAAAGGCAGTTAGATAGTTGATGTCAGATCTCTCGATACAATATTCTACCCATTTTCCAATCTTCTCGCATTAGGAAGGGAAGAAGCATCTAAAGGTAAAAGGTAAAAGAATAATTATTCCAAGGTATTTTAATTGGGAGATGGTAACATAGTTAGGTGTGAAGAACAATCTTCTAGCTATGGCCGACTGATTGGGATGGTTGCAATTGATTATAGGAGAATGGGAGATTTATGAAGAGCTAATACACGAATGCTATACAACTTTGGTAATGGAAGGGTCAAAATTCATAAAATTGAAGTGTAGGATGGGCGGTCAGGAATGGGTGATGGATGCGTCAATGTTCGAAAACTTATTTGGATTGACACAAGTTGGATCGACTAACCCAGCTGGTGAATTTTCCCCGAGGGATTTTTGGAGAACAATTATGAGGGGTTCATTAAAATATTTAGTTTAAAATGCCCCAAACTTGCTCATTCGGGATGCTTCGTTGATCCTTTTTCACAAATTCATGGCGGTATCCATTTTCAGTAGGTAGAGAGTAATAAGGTATTAAGTCAGGAGCTATATGCTTTGTGACGTGCCTCAAACAACACACCATATTGTACCTCCTTCCACCTGTTGAAAGGATTTGCACAAATGGCACATCTTTTAAGCACCAAGCTGGGATTGGGATACATTTTGACAACATTAGATGGATCAGTATGTCTCAACCTCATAACGATGAAATGTGTTGCGATAGAAGTTTTCAACCCAAGGTACTTACATGTTTGTGGACTGTTGAGCTTCGTTAGATGTAGTTTGCGCCCTTATAATGAGCGAGAATCCATTAAACACCGAGAAACAAGGGAGGCATCTTCTAGCGACGAAGAGGAAGAAAGCAACGTGTCATAACAGCAAGAAGCACAATCCTTAATTCCTACTGCTGATGTTGCTACAATTTTGGAGATGCTTAACCGTTGGGAGGCTGCCTCAGCTTCCAATAGCAACAGGTTAACAAAAATTGAAAGAAAAATGACAAATATCTAAATGCAGCAGTGGTATCAAATAAAGAAGTTGAAGAAATTCTTCGCTGCGTCAAATGTGGAGGTTCCATCACCTACACCTTCACCACCAGGTTCTCCTGTTCCTTAAAAGCCTTTTAATTTTCTTTTTTTGTAATTTTACATTGGCTGCATGTTTATGATGTTTTTGTTTTATTATTCTTTGCTAGGTTATTTGTTTATGACTAAGATAGTGACATGCTAAGAATTTTGAACTTAGCTTGACTGATTGTTAATTTCATACATGATCTCTTAATCATTAAAAATTTAAAAGATATTACTAATGATTAGTTGAGGATAGTGCGCATACTAGACCAGTTTTGGTACCTTTGGTAGAATTATTTGTATTAAGTTCATGTTTGTTAATTATGACTATTGACGTGTACTCGCAATTTAAACTAAAGGATGAAACAAAAGCGTGATAAATCATAAAATATTAAAACAAATCTTACTACGTTATGCTAAGGGTGCCCGCAACTAGCCTTGGACATATGAGTAATGCTAGTAGCCACTTGATGATGAAAGTGAACTAGGTCTTGTGCATTTGAGTATGGTCCTCAGTATGCATTCGGTTGAAAAAAAATTTCATCTTGAGCAAGCTTCTTAAGTTGTGTTGGAAATAAGTTCTCTTCATCCCCATTATATAGTATTAACAATTGATAATGTTCCAAATATGGTTTTACAGTGACTTGATTTTGATAATGATGTTATTGGTGTTGTTTATTGCTCTTGTATGCATACTATTCTTAATTTGATTTGAGGGAGCATTTTTTCATTTTTGGTAATTAAGGGGTTATAGGAGGTTCACAATCATGGCAAGATTGGTAAAATATTCTTTGGCATCAAGCTACCTGAGTCATTTCTTGTGTTTATGTCTTTTGTCATTTTGTGTGCTTGTGGATAAGCACAAGTATAGTGGTGAGCATTGATGTGTGTGCTTTTACTTACTGAGTGTTAATATTTTTAGTTATGCTTGTGGTACTTTTCATTCTTGATTTTGTTATTTAATTAAGTTTTTAGGCATGTTTGATGTTTCATTAAGTATG
The DNA here is from genome assembly GCA_025504915.1 of Erythroxylum reticulatum. Classification (NCBI taxonomy): domain Eukaryota; kingdom Viridiplantae; phylum Streptophyta; class Magnoliopsida; order Malpighiales; family Erythroxylaceae; genus Erythroxylum; species Erythroxylum reticulatum. The sequence goes on from JANSVA010165565.1 coordinate 23,618, forward strand.
AAGGAATGGGGGAGCAAATGATAGAAATTGGTGAAATAAACAAGGATAATTGTATCATATGCGATCGTGAGAGAGATAGTGCGAGCGTAAGCCACTTCAGTGTGATCACAATATCAACAGGTCTTCTAGATGTAGCTTCGGGTGCAATTGCAAGTTAGTATGGTGCAATCATAGTCAGAACGCCTGATCGTAAGATAGGTTATTGACATACAGATGCGATTGCAATTCGCAACATTCCTCACATGTTTCAACCAATGGTGAACAGTTAAAAGCAGTCTTTAACGTGCAAGGGGAACTACTACAATTCAATGGATGTGGACAATAATGAAAAAAGGCACAAAGTAATATTAAAATAAGGGTGGTATGAAGAACAGAAGCATGAGGAAAAAGTAGAAAGAAGAGAGAGGAATAGGAGCTTTGTAATGTTGTAATTCGAGGCATATGAACATTTGTTTCTTTTTATTTAAGTTTTAGTTTATTTATTATGTGTGCTTTTTAGTTTCTTTTTTAAAGATTGTTTCACCCTCTATGGTGAATATCGATTTCTAAACTTCTGCTATATATGGTTGCTATTCTTACGAAGAGTTTTTTTTATTAGATCTTAATGAGAGTTGAGTTCTGTTAATCAAACCATACAAATATAGATTGCATGCTAAGAGATTAGTGTCTAAATTTTATTCCTCAAAAGTTATGTGGTTCATCTTTGTTTCATTTATATTCGAATTGAGAGATTTGCATTGTGATAGAACATAGTAGGTAATTCAAGCTTGAGAGAGAACAGTTACTTCTTAAGAAACTTGGGGTAGTAGAATAATATAATTCAGATGTATTTAGCAGGAGTTGAAACAATCTTTGGAGCTTTTAATTTTGTGAATTCGTGAAAAGCAATTCCATTTCTTATAGATTAGTTTTGTCTTGGTGATTTCAATATCGTTGTTTAATCCTTCTCAACTTTTAATTATTTTATTATTAACTTAAACAATCTAGAAAGAATTTAATTGGTGCTTAGTATAGATCCTCGAGGGAACGATAACCATACTACAATAGCTCGTACGCTTGTGGTTGGGATTCGAGTGCGTTGCTATTTTATAACTCATCAATTAATCATATGAAAAGAAAAGAATGTGTTTTGTAAGAAAATTGGTTATTAATTGAAAAAAAATTGTTTTCTTTTATGGAGGTTAATATTTGTATAAATGTTTTTATTGGGAACTAGTAATACTCACTGAGCTCGTTTAGTTCACCATTTATTTTCTGTTTCTAAATAAAACCTCCCAGGTGCACGCTCAGGGGCTTCAGTAGCATGACTCTACCTCACAAGTAGTCAACTTCGTCAAGTGCTGTTGTGTAGGCATTTTTATTTTGCCTTATATATTTTTTAGAACTGTTGCATATCTTTGAACATGTTTTGGAAAGTACATTTGTATAAAGAATGGATGTGTATAGAGGTTTTTAAATGGAATGCATGATGTTGTTTAAGCTTTTCAAAGTTTATTGATTTAACTATTTGAGACTGCATATAAGTGGATTTGAAGTCCATAATTTGGAGTTTAGATATTGATGTAATAATAGAAGTATTTTGAACTTTTATAAGAACTTCAAATTTTTTTTGGGACATCAAAATATAGTCATTCTGTTACTGAAATTTTTAAAAAACTAAAAAACTAAACTCCACCGTTTACATTTCTTATTGTGAATTGAAGCTTTTCCTTAACAAGGACAATATACTTACTTTATGGGACCTTTCCAGCCGACTCGAGTATCGACTAGAGAGCCACCGTGGAGTGTCAGATAGGTCGCCTAGTCATTATATAATACGGGTCTATCATTCCATCATAACTAACTATCCTATCTTTAAATTTTTCCCTTTATGGTAAATATTATTAATATTCAAATTCTCTTTGGATAACCCCTAAATTTTATGATATTTTTATAATATGCTTATAATTTTTTAAATTACTTGATTCATTTGAGTTTTTCTTTAAGAATCAAGTGTGACTACATTAAATTTGTCGTTCTAGTGCTTTAAAATTGATTACTTTATTCTATCATTATTTTTTTTTTACATTTTGGAGTTTTCTAAATCATATATTATTTTGTGAAATTGATTATTGGATCTTGCATTTTCATTTATATGTTTACTGTAACGTCGCAATATCCCATATTAGGGGCTAAGTCCCCATAATAATGTAAATGAGAGTATACTGAGAAATTAGAAATGCATTTCATGCATCATATGGCATGTTTAAATATGTGAATTGTGTTGATATTCATGACAAAATTGTACATGCATTCATTGGCATTTTTTGGGTATAATTGATTTATAAATGCGATTAAATGAGAATTGTGGTTTTTATGTGATGAAAATTTATTTGGAGAGTGACATTATTATTTTTGAATTTTTGGTAAATTTTAGAAATTTTTGTTTAAAAATTTAGACCAAAAAACTATAGATTAAGAGACAAATGGGAGAGTAACAAATGTCCCACATGCATGGGTTCTATGTGTCATTAAGTTATCCACCCACGTAATCATTTTGTTTGTTTGGAGAAAAATTTTCTACTCCCTTATTCTGTTCCTCACCGAATGCTTCAACACCAAGAGTTCTCTCTTCACTTATTCATGATCGAAACATCTGCTAATTGATGTATAATTACTAGTCCAAAAACTTGTTATGTTTCATTTATTTTGTTTTCCCTCTTTTCACCGTAAGCACATCTTCACTCTCATTGTTGGATATTTCACCGAAATCAAGTAAGTGAGTTTTAATTTTCTAGTTCTGTAAATGGATTGTGATGATGTTTAATGGTTGTAAATGGATGTATATTTGAGTTGTGTTGAGAGAGTAGCTTCGGTGAAATTAAGTGATGAAGGAATAAAACGAAAAAAAATGGTGCAGTAGAGTGTGTAGAAAAGGGAATAGCCATACATGTTTTGTTTTTGGTGACTATGATTATTTGAGTTTAATTGAAGAAATAGCAGAAAAATGAGATGTAAACTGTATAGCTTCTGTTTTGAATCTAGGATTATTTTTTATTATGAGCAAAATGCAGTAAAGAGAGAAAATAGAAAAAAAAGGTGATAACTGTGTGTGAGTTTTGTTTTTGATGTTTATGTTTAATCTTAAATTTTGAGTTTAATGAAGGTTTGTGAAGTTGATAACTGCAAAAAGATGTGAAAATTAGGATATAGACTCTACTGAGAATTATTACTGCTCATGAAAACAAAATTGCAGTAGAGGGATGAAGTAGAAGGTGATAGTTTGCATATATGATTTTGGTTTTTGAAGTGTGAATATAAACTAGAGTATTTTTATTGAACATATTTCGGTATTTTGGTTATATTTTGATCTATAGGTTTCCTAATGAGATGATTCTTAATTTAAATTGAACTAGAGACATTTGGCTACAAGTCTTAAGAAGAAATTGAATTCTAATTCTATCCTTAAGGGTCTTGAAATGTAGCTTGAAATTGAGTCTTGGCTTAGGCTATAACACTACCTATGACATAAATTTTGTCTTGTTGTTATCGAATCAATTGTATTGATTTAGGCTGAATCAAATAAAGATATCTTTACAAAAGTTGTAGCTTATTTTCTTGGCTTTCAATTGGTATGAAGTTTGTAATTTTTGGATATTGGAATTGAGAGATATAGGTTGTACAAATTTAAATGCATGATCATGCCCTAGCCAAAATTTTAAATGTACGTAATCTGTAGTATTTTGAGCATAACTCATAAAATAATGAACCAAATTGTATGACCTTGATGTCATTAGAAACTTAAGGAACAAGGGAACAATTGTCTAGAAGAAAGTGTTACAGAAATACAACATTTTCCTTATCATAATGATCATGTAAAGTAGGCCCGAAAGTCTATATTGAAAAGACAGCTGGATTTTGACACATTTGGAGTACAATTGATCTTTGGCATATGTCATTGAACATGCATGTTATATGATAAATTTATAAGAATTCATATTCAATTACATGAATAATGTGGTGACATGAAATTGTATTTGATTGCATATAGAAGAGCAGGTAGAGCGATCACTTCCAGATATTTCTAGAACTTTAAGGCAATAAGACAAAAGGGAGCAATTGTGAGTAACCTAAGATGGTCTCACCTTAATTTGTTCCATTTATTACTGAATTGAGTTTGATATGTGCTGATTATGTTCTAAGTTTCAGATAATAATTTTCCGAGGCATTTGATGCATGTAAACATCATTGAAAGTGCTACTTATATGTGAATGAGATTGACTATTTGATTCTCAACTGAAAAGCAAAATGACAAACTTGGCTCGATGATTACTGTTAATGCACAAATACGAAAATGAATGCGATTGAAAGTGATTAATTGTGATGACTGAATTTTGGCATGCATTTCATTTCAATGCATGTAATATAAAGGCAGTAATGACTGATTTTGCCAGTAAAAAAAAGAGCTTAAAGCTTAGACATGCGTGATTAGAGCCTAAGGCTCAATGTTTATAAAGATCTATATATTCCCAATGGATAAGGAACAGTATGACTGAGCTTGGTATCTACAACAGATATGGGACAGTGAAAAAGACACACAGTCACAACAACGAAATAAATGAAGTCGAGTCTCATGACATTGCATACACTTATGATTCGAATAAATTGAATGGTTACACTATTTTGAGGACTTCCTGTATGAAATATGTGATAATTTGTTAATGTGTATGTTCTGCAAAAAAAATTGTACCGAAAGGATTAATTGTTTGAACTTTGGTTTGAAATATGACAATTGTGAACAAAATGTTATGTGATATGATTTGATGGTAACCATAATGATGTGAAATACATGATGGCACGAATTGTATGATGTATGTCAAGAGTTAACCATCAAGGAGGGTTACTTTACTGTGTTCGCAAAAATCATTAAAATTGCAACATTGACAATTTCAGGTTCTAGAGATTGAAAACCTAGCTTCTAAATGTAACATCCCATCATCGATGGGAAGGGTAAAATAGTAAATTGGGATGGGTTATGAGTGTGTAAACTTATCTCGGCATGTTCATG
>JANSVA010165868.1:0-28660 GCA_025504915.1 Erythroxylum reticulatum
CCCTCCCCACTAAACCATCCTCCTCCCCTAAATAAGCACCCTAACCTTTAACCTTTTCCTTACCATTGATACAACCTGTCTAGAAATCATCATCTTCCTCATCTTCTACATACCCTCCCTTGAAACACATAGAAGCAGGTGGTTGGGGATAAACCATCCTAGAACCTCACCTTCACTCTACCTCAAGAGTTGGATGGTAAGTATAGGGTGTGTCTAGACATTTCAACTCTTCAAGAGGGAGCTAAGAGTTGGTAATCAACTCTTGTTAGGTTTTTCTTTGACAAATGACCAACCTTCCCTCTCATACACTAATGGGCCATTAAAACATGGAAAGCAAGAGGTTTAACTGACGCTTTACTCACTTAGGATAACCTCATTCTCTTTATTTTCTGATCTATTTCTGAGGCTCAAAGAATCCTTGAAGATGGTCCTTGGCATCTTAGGAACCAGCCTATCTTTTTTCTAGTGTGGCAACCTAGCTTACAGTTTGATACTATAAGGTTTCAATATGTCCCTCTTTGGATTAATTTCCACAGTGTTACCTTAGAATATTGGACCGCCCAGGGGTTAAGCTTCTTAGCTAGTTATATTGGTAAACCATTAAATATAGATGAACACACTGTAATGTAGAGAAAAGTTAGGTACGCCGGGCTTTGTGTTAGTATTAAACTCTCTAAGGAACTATTGAAAGAGAATTCTATAATGAGGTTAGGAGAAGAACATAAACTATGGGAAGGCACCATTGCCATATCCTACCAATGGAGACCACCGTCTAAATTGAATAATAAATTATGGAAAGCTACAGGGAAGAAACTTAATACTGATAGTTAACAAAAGCTAATGGGACTTGAAGAATTTGAACATCAACCCACTATCCCTCCTTTGGCCTCCACGTCACCTGCAACTCCAATGGAGTAGGACAAACTTGTAATAATGCAAAATACACCACAAGACACCCTTCTTGAATTTTCCTTAACTCAAAATATGAGACTGTTAATAGCTAGTCAACAAATCTATTCTAATACTTCGAAAATAACCACAAATGGTAGTACAAAACTTTTGCCAAATAATTGCGACATCTAAGAGCATAATATCAGGGACATATCATAAGCTTTAAGCATAAATGATGGGATTTCTGACACTCCTATTTCTTTAAACAAATATGATTCCTCTATGACCCCATTAGCTGTCAATATTCAAGCAGAAGATACTTGTGCCAAAGTAGCTGTGAATAGATAGACCTTCCATACCGTGGAGAGAAGATGATCAAAAGGGGGCAAAAATAAAAGCCCCATAAGTTCACTCCTTTAATGTCATTCCTAACATGGAATGTGCGTGGATTAAATAACACCTTTAAGCTTTTGTCTTTAAGGGACTTTGTTTTATATGAAAAGCTCTACTAATTGCTCTTTTTGAAACCAAAATAAAACTACAGAACCTATGCAAGTTAGATATTCTTGTTCCCTAGTGGAGTATACTTTCTAATCATCAACATCATGCTTTTGGTAGAATTATCCTTTGTTATAAGAAGGATGAACTCAAAGTTGACTTGTTGGAGTCCACTGAATAAGTCATGCTTCTCCATCTGATTTTTTTATATGTTAATGTTGATATAAACATCTCATTTATCTATACTAGTAACAACTTATTTCAGAGAAGGAGTATTTGGAGCAACCTCTGAACCTTTAGCAGTTTTATTACTCTACTATGGTTGTTTTGTTGTGATTTTAATACCACCCTTTTCCCCTTAAAAGCTTAAGGCCATTATAATCTTAAAACTATTAAGAGGATTTCAAAGAATGTGCTGTTGACATTTGTTGATCTAAAATTCATTGGAAATACATTAATTTGGTTCAACAAACAATCCTTATCTTGGCATATAAGAAAAAAACTCGATCATACAATGGTGAATGATGCTTGACTAATATCCTTTCCAAATAGTTTTTCTAATTTCAAAGACCATTATTCTTCGATCATTCCGTAATTATAGTCGAAAGCTTATTTCAACAAACTTTTTTCTCATTTTCCCCTCATATTTAATAGCTATCTTTTGCATGATATTGGCTTTCCAGATGTGTGTAGGAAGGGTGTAGATTTCAGTTGTCCAAGTACTAAGCAATATCGTTGTGTCTAGAAGTTGAAATATATCAAGCAAGAGCTTAAACTCTTGAAATCTATACAAGACTTCATTATCTCTTCTATCCACTCGAGAAGATTAGAACTAGAGGCTATTTAATCAGTGATTGCATTGTATCTTACTGAGTTGAATCTTATAGATAAGGAAAAGCTAGCACTTACCAATTATTTGTAAGCCGTGAGCAATCACCAATCTCTGTTTCAACAGAGAGCAAAAGTACACTGGCTTAAAGGTCTCAACCGTTCTACAATTGCAGACTTTCGACCTGTCGCACGCACCAACTTTGTCTATAAGCTCATTTCTAAGATACTCGCAACATGATTATCTCCCTTGATCAGAAAAAACCAAAGAGTTTTTGTATAAGATCGCCATATTGGTGATAATGTACTTATTATCCAAGAACTTCTTAAATAATACTCTCATTCCAATTATGGTACCAACTATAGAATGAAAAATGATTTTCATAAAGCCTTCGACAATAGTTGCTGGGATTTCATATAGATCATGCTCCAAGCCTTCATATTTCCAATTATGTTCATCAATTCATTAAACCAGTGCATCACTTCTGCTTCCTTGACTGTGCTCTTTAATGGAAGACCTACTAAATTTTTTAAGGCAGTAGGGGGATCTGATAGGAGGATCCTCTATGCCCTTATATTTTCATCATATTTATGGAAATTCTTAGTTCCATCATTAAATATGAAGTGCAGCTCAACCCAAATTTCAGATATCACTCTATATGTAAAAAGATTGCTCTTCTTAACCATGGGTTTGTTAATAACCTTCTTTTTTGTAGAGCCCAAATGAGCTCCAGCAACACCCTCATAAAGGCACTGGATATCTTCAAGGGCTATCATAGGTTATATATCAATCTTAATAAGAGTCTATTTATTGTCTCCAAAGTTGCCTTAGGCCTTCACCCTCTTATCGCACAATCTACGAGTATGAACTGCAACATCCCTCCAATTATGTATTTAGGGCTTCCAGTAACCACCAAATGCCTAAAATATCAAGAAATTTTACCCCTTATAGAACATATTCAGAGAAGACTCTCCTTATGGGTAGATAAAAAGCTATCCTATTCTAGTAAACTATAACTCATTCAATCCATGCTAAACTCCTTGTATGTATAATGGAGCTCCCATATTTTTCTTTCTCAAAGGATCATTAAGACTATCGAAAGATTGTCTAAGAGTTTCTTATGATCCCATCCAGATGGCTCAAAAGGTGTAGCAAAGGTTCGATGGACTGACATATGCCTACCAAAAGAAGAAAGAAGCCTGAATATATTATCTATCAAAGTCATCAATCCAGTTTTGATTCTTAAACGACTGTGATGGATTTTGCTAGATAAATGCTTATTGTGGATACGATGGTTACATTCTTTTTTTCTTCAAGGTTGAAGCAGCTAGCAATTGAATAAAAGTTTCTCCCATTGTCATTTTCTTAATCATCTGCTTACCTTGCGAGACATGGTTAATGATAACATCACTAGCTCCTCAGGTAATGAATCTACTCCTGCTGCCATCCACCACTAGAAAGGCCACCCTATCTAATCCCTTAACAACAAAACCACCAAGAAGCTCTTGCGAAGAAGATGCTTAGTAGTGGACTAGCACAAAATTATTTAGAACAAAGCACTCACCCCTCGAATATCCTTCAACCTTTAATTGGCTATCCAAAACAAACTACCTACTTCAGACTGATTTCCTTACAGAAAAATAAACTATTTCTGTCTTATGTGTCAACTCCAAGTAGAAACCTGTGATCATCTCTTCTTTATTTGCCCTTTAACACTTGCATATGGGAAAGGATTACATGACTATGTCGATGGAACACGCTTGGTTGTACTGTACCATTTATCATACATAATCTATCATCTGGAACAATTCGTTTATAACATAGTAGACATCTCTTCATCCTAGTCTTGGGAACATATGTGTATACATTATGGTGTGAGCGAAATCAATGAAGATTTACCAATCATTGTTCAACCCAGGAATCCATTCAGTCAAATATAATTTGACAAGTTCGTGAAATACGGATCTTAAAGAACCTTCACCAATAATGCTCAGCTGATATCATAACGACCTTAAACATCTTAATATTTTCATGCTTGCTTCCCTTTTTTTAACTAATTATATGTTGGTTTTATTCCTTATACCTAATGTAAGGAGTGTAAAGGTTATACCCTTTAAAATTTTATCTTCCTTGTATTTCTTTCCATTATTTATCTATTAATCCCATTTTATTTTTTTTAAAAGTAAAACAAAGCCAAGTGCAATGAAAATAAACCAAGTAAGTATTCATAAGATTGAACATACCTAAGCTGGTTAAACTTACCAGAGTCATGATGGTAGAGTAGAGAAATGGGATTTGTTGAAGTGAAAGAAAAAAATATCTCCCCAAATGAAACGAGAAGACCATTAAGCATAAAAATTTGATCTTGACATAAACCTAACAATATCAAACACAAAGAGATCAAAATAATAAAACCTAGAAAGCATTAAACCTTAAATCACACAAAGAAGCTAATATCAAAACTAAAAAAATACAGAAAGAATAGAAATTGCATAAAATACAACAAAACCTAGGAAACACCACATCATAAAAGACTGATTAATAAAGAACCATATCTAAAAAGAGGAGTTAATATTGTTGTTTATCCCATGAATCACCCTGACACCTCTTTGCTAAAAACCTTTGACCTATAGCCTTTGAGAATTATGATGCTTCCACAAAATGCCTAGACAACTTACTCACCGTAAAGTTCCGAGTCGACTCACAACTGTCATCTTTGATTTAGAACATAATTACAAAAACTCATTCTCACTCAATTATCTAAACTTGTAAAGCGACAAAATTGGAAAGATGAGTTTACAAAAAATAAAACCACTTGGATCCAATAATATTCGTACAGTAATTGAATTACAACATACCAAGAAAATATTTCTATAATTTTGTTTATATGTTTTCATATAATAATTTAAAAGATACGAATAAAAAATAAAAGATTTGAAACATTCTTCATTTCAATTTTTTATAAAAATTATTTTAAAAGTATAATCACAAGTTATTTACATGTTCAACCTCTAATAATATGATATCTTTTTTCTATTTATATAAAAAAGACTTTAGAGCCTTTTCTAATTATAATTAAAGTCCAACTCTAATTATAATTCTAACTTAATTTTAATAAAAATCACATATTTCATAGTTGGTCTATGAAGTTTCTTAAACTTATAATTAAGTCTAACTTAATTTAAATTTAAATTTCTTGTTTCACTACTATCATTAGGTTCCTAATATACTAACAGTTATTATACATTATAATTTTAGTTTATAAATAAAATTATATATAAAAATTTATTTTAATTTATTTTAATTCTTTAATTAAAATTTTATAATCATATACCTAGAATGGCATATAACAATATGTCATGATTAACTAAGTACAACAACAATATCCAGTCGAAATCTTACTGACGTGGGATTTGGGAAGGTCCAGGAGTATGCAACCTTACCCATAACTAGTAGATGAGTTGTTTCCAAATCATAACCAACCAAATATTAGGAATAAAAAAGTAGTTTGAAATAGCTTATACCTGTATAGTTATAACATATAATTTAATCTTTTATCATCTAATGTTCCAATTTGACATAGAGTATAAAATCAACATCTACTATTTTAATTCTAAAAATATATACTATGTTTAAATCTAATAATGTTTGTTCTTGCTAATTAGTAATTGATTTATTATTGATATTTGAAAAGAAACTTTTGAAATGTCAATTCACTCTAGCAAGAGAGTTCCTTAAATCACTACTAATCAAGAACATTAGAATATTCTCCCTAATTACTTTAGGGTGACAAATCCTTTATTAATTTACTCAACTATTTCTACATAGTTCACACTATATTAAAGTATAGTATTCTTATATGAGATACCTTGGTAATCTTAAGTTTAAGGATTAATTATACAATAAAATTATCAAATATATAAACAAAAGCACTAGTTTTATTTGGAAGAACAGTTATAAATTTTGAGCTTCTTCAGCCTTCATCTTAATTCTAATACTTATTTTGAAAACCATTATCATATAGTTATGCATTAAAACAAGCATTTTTTTCAATAAGTATGTAATATTATATCTAACATATTTGGATATCTCATAACTTTATATTATCAAATTTAGTTATAAACTTATTAGATAATATATGCTTAAACTATGTACCATATTATAGAATCATTAACTTTAACTCTTTTAAAGTCTTAACATTACATATCTGATATGAAATCTTGTTATTTGATTTGATTGGATCTAATAAAGGCAACTTGGTAGACCAGGCATAGTTATAAGAGAAACAAATATTTCTTTATACAATATCTAATATTGTGCACTCCTCCTTACAAAAAAAAACGTACTAGTGTGGAATTTAAATATGGAGATATTTACCAGAGAATCTCATTCATTATACATAATCAAGAAAGTTGAGAACTCATATATCTATCTTATCAAAGTGTTTCGATATTCGTAATGATTAATTTCTATTTAGACTTAAATAGTTTGAAATTTTTAAAAATTTTAAATCAATATTTCGTTTAATACATATAACTATATTAGATAAATTTAGAAGTAAATATAATGAATTACAAGTATCTATCCCTTTATGAATTTTTGTTTTATTCCATATGTTAAATGTAAAATATTTAATAATTCAATAGTAGAATTGCTTTTTCACCAGACGTTGATTTGGTCATTCCTCAACCTAACAATTTTTACAAGTTTCATATGATTCATAATTAAATGATAAGTATATCCTTGTATGTATCTCTATGATTCTCATTACATTTATTTAACCAATAGGTCATAAAAGAATAGTCTCAATTATCTAACCTTTTACACTTACCACTTATGTTAAGAATAAGCCTTCCTTTGATCTAATACATACAAACAATTTGTATAAACTTGCATGAATTACTTTTACTCAACAATATTTTCTGTATCATATATTGAAAATTTTTATAACTATGAATATGAATTCAATATCAAATACTAAAAAATATATGAATTAGAAATGTATATGCTTTGAGATAAGAAAATTCATGCAATCATATTTTTTAATGACAACTGTTATCATATCTAAGTCAATGCCTTTAATTATGGCCCACATTTATGCTTTTAATAGGCTAAATTAAGTGAAATAATTCCATAAAGGCATTATACCTTTCAGTTCTACTTTATGTAACTGATTGTATTGTTTTATTATAGTGTTAACACCCTTCTTAAATTTTGCTATTAAAGTTTATGAAACATTAATTAACAAATGTTGTTACAGTTTATCTATTTGATATTGACATATCTCTAAATTTTTTTTCTCCAAATCCTTAATCATGATTAATACCAATAATCCATAATGAACATGAATTTTTCCTTTATGAGATAACTCTTCTAAAACCTAAATTATGTCAAAAAATTTTGGTTCATTAAAACTTAGTATCAAATGTACTAAATAAAGATATTTTCTACTTATAATATAATATTAATGAAAGGTAAGTAGGTGATTGGTTATATGCCATGATAACGAAATAAAATCAAAATTTTAATCATATATTTCATTAATAATACTATTTTATTTGTAATAATAGCCCTCACACCAAAAATGGTCAAGAAAAGGCTAAAGAGGGACTCTCTATCATCACTCTATCTTGGTTTAACACTTATGGCTCAATTAGGGAATTTTTGTCAGTATTTGACATATGCTTAATTGATTGTTTTATTATTTCATAATACTGCGATTAATGACATAAAATTTGTTAAGATACTCACTTTAGTTCATATGTGATTTTAGGCACAATTCAGAACTGATGGAGCTAAAGTGAGTCAAAAGCATGATATTTAGCCATTTTCTGAAGGTTAATTTTTACTTTTCTTCATGGAACAAGAAGAAGAAAATTAAAAAGATGGAAACACAAAGAAGAAGAACGTGGGCTATATGGATTTCGCATGAATTATACAAGGATTTGCATGGCCATGCAAGGTATTAATTTAATTAATGGACAATGCATAAGGCACTAAGGTGAGAAAAAAATGGTAGCTACTGGGATAAATCACCAAAACAATAGCACATGCATCACAGCAAGGACCCAAAATGGCAGCAGTAACAAGCATGAAATGACAACATGATGGACAGTGTAGTAGCCGCGAACAAGTAGTAGGGGATGAAACGCAGTGCAGCATAACAATGGTCACAAAGAAACAAAAGCACAATGCGTTTGATTTAAATGAAAACGTATGCGTTTAACACAATGCAGACATCTTACGAACACGTAGATGATGTTTGTTGATAAGTGTGAATTGCATTATATTTTAGGGTTTAGTTTGATAAGAATTTAATTGTTAACTCAATCGTTTAGTATGTGTTTAGGTTAGAATTTTGTTAGTTTATTAATTATTTTTGTTTAAGTATTTTTATGGGTTAGCACAAGTCTTTGAGCTTAAAAATTATATTTTTAAGGTACCTTGATATGTTTGTTAGTGTTTCAGGGTTAATATCGAAGAACAGAGAAGTTTTAGAGACATTTGGGCTAAAATAGTGGCCTACGATCATGGCACAACAAGCCACGATCGTGGCTGAAATACCAAAGACAGTCCACGATTATAGCCCACATGCCACGATCATGACAAAAGCCCAGGACATGGCTCACAATTGTGGCCTACATACCATGATCGTGACAAAAGGCTCAAATATGGCCCACGATCGTGGCTTGCATTGGCAGACGCGTAGATACTCAAAAAGTCATGTTTTGAGGGATTTCAAATATCCTAGGGATACTCATAACATAAAGGTATTTAAAGAACAAGATAAAGAGGAAAAAGAGAGCTTTTTGCATTAACCACTTTTGAAAACCATAGAGGGAATTTATCAAGAGATTGAGAAAGAGAAGAAGGAAGAGAGAAGTGGAGAAGAAGCTGACTTAATAAACTTCCCAGATCAGGAGTTTTCTAACATTGCTGCCTCCCATTATCCGTTTAGATCATATTTTCTATTTATTTTCCATTTTATTATTGTATAGAATTAGGAATAATAGTTTGATATGATTTTTGAATGTTGAGATGTTCTAAACTCACCTTTGGAGTTTTATCTTTGAATTAATGAAGTCTGAATTTTATGTGTTTATTGAATTTGTTGTAGTTTAATTCTACAAGTTTATAATTCAGTAATAAAATGAGAGGGTGAATCAAATGAAAAATAATTAAATTGGCTAACGAGAGTTAGATGATTTAATAAAATAAGAATTAAATCAAATTGGTAAATTGTGTCAAGAGAGATCTTGCATAAGTTTCTGATAGTTTAGAACTAATTAGGGTTTTGGATAGGTAGTTAATTGAGAGATTGCAACTTCCACAATCTAATTAGGGTTTATAATTTAGGTTTAATGGTTATAATTTGAGAAAGAGTAATCAAACCTAGGATCTTCTAGAACTAACAATCTAATAATTCATAATCAGTAAAGTTAGCATTAAGGATAGGTAAAATTCCCTTTCTCTCAATTGGTAATTCCCTTAGGTTGATTCTTGGGTGTGTGTTGCAACTGCTAAATTATTAATATTTTCATGATTGATTTTTACTTTGAATTGAATTCTCATTTTAGTTTCATTATAATTGAATTTCTGCGATTTGTTTTGGCCTTAGATTTTAAGATTAGATTATCCCTGCTTGTGGGATTGACAGCTTAGGTACTACATTGACAAACTGTGCACTTGTAGATTATTGAGGATTTTATTAAAACTTACACGCATCAAAAACCCGATCAAATTTTTGGTACCGTTTTAAGGGAGGCGATTAGTTTAATTCTTTAATTTAAGGCATTGGTTTTTATTTTTATTTTTTCTTTTTATTTTTGAATTCGTGTTTTTGCATGAACATAAGAGTCATTAGAAGTTCGAGTCAGTTGAAACCTTATAATTAGATATTTGATTAGAACGATCAATTAGGAAATCTCGACGTGAAGAAGAAGAAGAAATTGCAAGAGTAATAATGGTCGAGCAATTTCAGCAAGATTTGGACCGCGAAGTGAACCAAGGACACCAACAACGAACCCTTATAGATTTCATAAGATTAAGGTTCAATGTGGTTAGTTGAGGAGTAGCTAGGCCACTCGTACAAGCAGCCTCTTTCAAAATTAAACTAGCCTCCTAAATATACTTCAACAGAATGTGCAATTTTATGGACTAACAAATGAAGATCCCAATGCACATATAGTGAACTTCCTTGAAATATGTGATACCTTTTGGTACCATCAAATGTCGGAGGATGCAGTAAGAATTGGGCTCTTTCTTTTTACCTTAAGAGATAGAGCAAAGGCCTGGTATCGTTCTCCTAACCTAGCCAATATCACAACTAGGGATCAACTAGTTTGTGCCTTTTTAGATAAGTATTTTTCCCCTTACTAAGCCCATGAAGATTATCAAGGAGATTAACAACTTCTAATAAAGTGATAGGGAGTTGATTTATGAAGCATGGGAAATATACAAGGATTTGCAATGAAAATGCCCTCACCATAACCCCAAGGAATTCTTATAAAAAACATTCTATAATGGAGTAACCCTACATACGACAAGCACAATTGACGAAACTTCAGGAGGATAAATGATGATAAAGATGGTAGATAAAGCAGAAGAGTTGATGAAGGAGATGGCAAGTAATAGATGCTTACAGACGAACGAATAGAGTAGACAAACCACTACTTTCCGAGAACAAAAAGGAATTGTAGCTGTTGATTAAATGATAGAGATGAAGGCAAAAATTGATAACATAACTTGACAACTCAATAACATGAAGGCATCATCCTCAGCTTCCGTGCAACTAAAGTGTGAACTCTGTGGACAGATGGACCATGTTACGGTGGACTATTTCTTGATGAAGAAAAGTGATAAAAAGTAAGTTAATTATATGGGAGCTTAATATGGATAAAGAGGGGGTAGCAATCCTTACTCCAACATATACAACCCTAGGTGGAAGAATCACCCTAACTTCTCGTGGATGAAAAATGTTGGAGGACGGTTCAGACCTTAAGGATAACCAAACTTCCAACAAGATAAACCGAGTTCAATAGAATCTAAGTTGGATAGAATTTTAGATAAAATTGGAGGCATGGAGGATGCACATAGAAGGCTTGAAAGCAAATTCAAGCAAGTCACTAAGAATTATGCCTTTTTAATACATAATCTAGAGGTCCAATTAGGTCAACTAGTGGAGGCAATTTCTACTCAAAATGTAGGAACCCTTCTAAACAATACTAAGTCTAACCCAAAGGAATGGATCATGGCCATTACTCAGACCTAGGAATAAAAACTCAAACATGCAGAAGAAGACTAAGATAGGGGAGAAGGATAAGTATTTATGGAATTCCTTTTAAGTGAGCTCATAATTGAGCCAATCAAAGAACCTCAATCTGAATTTTCGTACCCTATCTTAGCTTAGCGAAAGTCAACTTCAAGTAGGGTGATGAGGAATTCTAAGGAGGATGAATTAAACAAGTTTGAGGACATGACAGAACATTTACAAACGAGGCTCGCACTAAAGGAATAAACCAAGAAGAAGGTTAAGGAGTGCATCGTAGAAGAAAACCCTAATATAGAACAGAAGAAAGAGAACCTAGGGGAGTTTTATATTCCCTGCAGTATCAACAAAGTCAAAATAGGCAAGGCATTCATAGATTTGGGAGTAAGTATCAATATGATGCCCTATACTTTTAGTCAAAAATTAGGGTTAGAAGAGTTAGAACCCACAGAGATGCTAGTGAAGATGGCGGACAGAACAATTCATTAGCCGAAGGGGATTATTAAGGATATTCCATTGTAGATTGATATTTTTACTTTCTTCATAGACTTTTTTATATTAGATATCGAAGAAGATGTGGAAACCCCCACGGTCCTTGGATGACCATTTTTGGCTATTGCCTGCTTTATAATTGATGTTGATGGGGGTAAACTAATTTAAGGGCCGGAGAGCACCAAACAACCTTTATTGTGTCAAAAAAGATAATAGCTCTCCCTTACTTCTAGTTAACAACAAAGAAACTAAACCTTGAGGACAATGTGAAGATGTTGAGGACCCTAGGAATGTGTTTATAAATAAACTGTTATGAAGGAGAAAGCAAAGGAAGGTGAAGCATAAGGAAGGTGGAAGCTAAGACATGGTAGCTCATGGGCAAATGGTAAGATCGATGATTCTACTACCATTGCATTATTCATTTGAACCACTTTGAGCACAAGAAGAACGTTGAGCTGTCGATGTTAAAAGAAGTGCTACATGGGAGGCAACCCATGGATTGTTAATTTCATTTATTTCCTTTGATTTTTTTAGATAGATTGAATTCTATAGTTAAGTTGTTTTATTTCTAAATAAAATTGGGAAGGCATAGGACATTGACTTGAATTAGATGATCGAGAAAGTCAGCAAAGGAGAGTTGAAAGAGCTATCAAAAGTTAAGAAGTGATCTCAAGAAAGTGTAGAAGGACAAAAGAAGAAACAATAAAAAAGTGGTGGAAAAATTGCTAGGCCTCTATTGTGGCTTACGACAGGGTAGAACGAGACATGCGAATTTTAGTTACATTTTTTACCATTTTACCCTCCACTCACTTATATATTCATTTCTTACTTGATTTTTTCACTCACTTTTATTTTAACTTTATCTCTGTAAGTTTAGAACCTCCAAACACTCTCACTTCTGTCTAACCAAATTCCAAAATTCCAATCTCCTTAAACTTTTACCTACTTGTAAGCCAGTATGTTGCGTATTAAGTAGTTAGAACATGATCAATCATCGAGACGAAACCAAGTCTTAGGACAAGGGCAAAGGAATAGGACGATGAACTTCGGAATACCCTTCCCAATTTACACAAGAGGAAGGTATTCTTTTCCAATCCCTCAATGCTAAACAAATTGTAGTCCCAAAATATTTTGATTTTGATACACTTGATAGGCTAGAACTGTTAGATAGGGTAGCGAACTTAGCAGAAAGAATTTAGTGGGTGAAGTTCATACACTTCCAATATCCTATCTACTAAGCGCTCACTCTAGAATTCTTCACTTTCCTTTATTACAAACCTAGTAACCCTAAGGAAATGTGGTTTGGGTTATGAGGAAGAAATTTTGAACTAAACATTGAAATCATGTGTGATATTTGAGGGTTTCCCGAGTCTTCCATTGTTGATCAACATGATGATTTTCATGCTTCTCTTTATTGGAATGAGCTCACTGGATTGGAATGATTCAACACTAAAAATGCCCACAATAACATCATAAGAACCTATGGGCACTTGTTATTTTACAAATTCATATGTCAAATAGCTTTTATAAATTAGAAACCAACAAGCACTCAATAAAGGAACTGTTCCTGTTGTGGTGCATAGATCACAACATCCTAATTTGCACCTCCACATATGTGCTGAACGCTATTGTTGCAACTCTATGTAAGAGGAGCAACACTTTGGGTATAGGGTACTTGGTTTTCGCCATTGCTGAGTATTATAGCATGGACTATAGTAGTTTAACCGTCCACCTCCCAAATTTTCTAAATCATCATCATCCATGGTGTGCTGAAATCCTTACATCCCATAACATAAAACTCCAGGATATTAGCCAAAAGACTTATGTAAAAATCAGAGCTAGTTAGGGCGATTTCGAGCATATCGTTGTCTCAGCAGGCAGAAGAGGACTCAACTAGTAAGGAGCCTGAAGAGGAAGAAGATACCGATGAACCAAGCTAGAAGAAAGTGCTCGATACAATCTCCAAAAACACTAAGGTAATTACAGATACACTTATGGAGAACTTTAGAAGAATGAAAGACATGGCCCAAACACAACGACATTAGAGTTAGGATATATGTCGTATCTATCGTTACTTATAGGCTCAAGGCCCAATTGCCACCTCCAACACCATCCCTGCCTCCATCATTATGAAGCTTTGTTTCTCACCCTTTTCTTTTTAAATTTAGTCTTTATTTTATTTTTTTTATTCTTACCATGCATATTTGTTTGCACATTGAGGACAATATGTTGTTCAAATGTGATGAGGGTTAGGTGTTTTGCTTTAAATGTGAATTTTGCATATTGTATAATAGTTTGTTAGGTTGCATTTTATGAATTGTGTTAATGTGTAAATGGCTCAGATGGATTGAAATTGATTTAATTTTGAAAATAGTCTATTAGGTTATGAAGAGTCATTAGCTCTCAAAATTAGTGAATTGGATTATTTGGCTAAATATACAAATTAATTAGGATTTAGTGTGAGTTTATCACCCTCTAAATTGTCACATTCATTAATAATTTTTGGTCCTTCAACTAAAGTAGCTCTGTTAGTCTTTTTTATGAAAACGAGTAGCTTAAGCAATAAGATAGGTAATAAAAAATGAAGTGTTGGTTAAATTTAAATAAATAACTATTCCGTTAGTTCTCAAGTTATAAATAGAGCTAGTAGTCAGTTAAGAATGTGATGTAATTGAGTAACCAGATCGACATGCATCACAAATTTGTTCCTCTATGTCAAAAGGCTATAATGATGTTTCAACTAAGCAGCTTAATAAAAACATGATTTAGTCAAGTAATTGCATTGACATTCATCACCAATGTTTGCCTCCGACTAAAAGACTAGGTCCATGTCTACAAAATATTAAAGAAAAAAATGTTTTCTAATAAGACGCACCAAACTAGTAAATAACTTAACTTCTAATGAAAATGTACTTAGGAGTAGTTACAGTGTTTGAATGACGAAAGAATTATTAATGTGTGTGTACAATTGAAAAGGGTAAGTAACTTGATATTTGGGTTTTGATTAATATGTATGTTTAGTCTAGAACCCCTAGATGTAGATTTTGCATGTTAATGATTTGAAATAACTTGAATGATTGTGTTTAAAGTTAAATTTATTTCATAAAGTAGAAGCCATTATCTCATTATTGCATTGTGTGCTTTGTGATTTTGTGTGTTTGTTGCTTTGTTTGCTTGAGGCAAGCAAACGTTTAAGTATGGGGATGTTGTTAAGTGTAAATTGTATTATTATGATATGAATTTAATTGTTAATTCAATGGTTTGATATGTGTTTAGTTAGAATTGTGTTAGTTTGTTAATTATTTAAGAGTTTTGATGGGTTAGTAGAAGTCTTTGAGCTTAAATATTATGTTTTTAAAGTACCAATATTTCAAGGTCAATATCAAAGAACGAAAAAGTTTTGGAGACATTCAGGCCAAAATAACAGCCCAAGAACGCGATCGTGACAGAAACACCAGAGTTGGCCCACGATCGTGATCCACATGCCACGATTGTGACAGAAGCCCACAATTGTGGCCTACATGCCATGATCGTGATAGAAGGCTCAGATGTGGCCCACGATCGTGGCCTGCATTAGGTAGATGCATAGACATTAAAAAATGCATAATCACTTAAAAACATTAAGTTTTAAGGGATTTTTGGACCTTACAGACTAGGGCCATTCAGAATACAAAGGATATTTAACGAAAAAGAAAAAGAGGCAGAGGTGAGCTTTTTGCGTCAGCCACTTTTGAGAAACCCTATAGAGAATTTGTTGAGATATTGAGAAAGAGAAGAAGGAAGAGAGAAGTGAAGAAGAAATTGACTCGACATACTTTCTAAATCAGGAGTTTGTCGATGTCGCTACCTCCTATCATCCGTTTAGATTGTATTTCTTGTTTATTTTCCATTTTATTATTGTATATGATCGTGATTTTTGGATAGAGTAAGTTTTAATACTTAACCTTGATATTCTGCAAGCGTACAGGTCGTTCGTGTAGTACCTAAGGTGTCGATCCCACCAGGAGGGTTAATCTAATCCTAGAATCTAAGATCAAAAAATATTAAAAAGAAACTTAACAGATAATAAAATTAAACATGAGAACTAAATAAATCAAACATCCAAATCAAATAAAAAAACAATAATTGACAATTAACACTTAATGAAAAAAATTAACAAACAATGATTAACAATTTTAGAATAAAATGAATAACAAATAATGGAAATTAATTGATTTGTTGAACAATGATAGCACAACCTAGAATTCAACCTAGTGAGTTAACCAAAAGAGAGAAAGGGAAAAATTATCTATCTTTAATGCTAACCTAACTAATTACGATTTATCGAATTAATAGTTCTAGATGATCCTAGGGTCAATTACTCTCTCTCAAGTTATAATTGAACCCTAAGCATAAACCCTAATCAGATTATAGGAAGTTGTAATCTCTTAATGAACAACCTATCCAAAACCTAATCAGATCTTAAGTTCTCTAATAAACAATTAGAAACCTATACGTGATCTCTCTACGTCAGATTTGCCAACCTGATATAATTCTTAATCTATTAATTTACCTAACTTTCTTTAGCCCAATTTAATTGTTTTTCTTTGAATGTAGAATTGAACCATAGTTAATTCAATAAACACATAAAACAATCAGATTTCATTAAATAAAAAATAATATTCCAAAGGTGAGTATAGAACATTAATTAGCAATTCAATTTTATCATCAAATTATATGTCCCAATTCTATAATCCAATAAAACTAAAATATATGGGAAATAGAACTCGAATGGACGATGGGAGGTCGCATCTTCAGAAAGCTTCTTATTCCAGGAAGCACGTCGAGTCTAGGTCACCTTCCTCTTCTCTCTTCCTTCTTCTCTCTTCCTTCTTCTCTTCCTCAATCTCTCAAAGTTCTCTCCTTTAGGGTTTCATTATGGTGGCTGATCAAAAGCTCCTCCTTCATCTTTTATTTCCTTGTTCTTTTTATATTTGATGTGTTTGTGGCAACCTTAGGATTTTTCAGGGTCAAAAAGGTCTGAAAAATCCTCAAATTTTAACTTTTCTGTGTGTCTGTGCATTTGCCTGATGAAGACCATAATCGTGGCCTAGCAAGCCATGATCGTGGGCCAAATGTAAGCTTTCTATTATGATCATGACAGGCCACCATCATAGGTCAAGTCTGATGATTCTGTCATGATCGTGACAATTTGGCCACGATTGTGGGTTGTCTTCTCTCGCTTCTGTCACGATTGTGGCTGATGGGCCATGATTGTGGGTCGTTGTTTTTCTGAAACTTCTCTTTTCTTCTCTATTGACCTTGAAACACTAATAAACACATCAAGGTGTCTAAAAAACATAATAATTAAGCTCAAATGCTTGTACTAACCCTTAAAAACACTTGAACACAAATAATTAAAAAACTAACACAATTCTACCAAAACATATACTAAATAATAGAATAAACGAAAAAATCCATTTCAAACTATAAACTAAAACATGATGCATTTCACACTTATCAACGTTCCCACACTTAAACATTTTCTTGTCCTCAAGCAAACAAAACCATAAACACAAAATTTCACATAGCACACAATGCGGTAATGAGACATTGACTTCAATTTCTTGAAATGAATTTAATTTGAAATAGAATCATCCAAGTCATTTCAAATCATTAATGTGCAAAATTAGTGTCTTGGATCTTTGAACTAAATATACATATTAATCCACATTCAAGTGTTAAATTGTTTACCCTTCTCAATTGCACACACTCATTAATAATTCGTTGGTCATTCAACTCTGTAACTAAGCCTAAGTACGTTTTCACGAACAATCAAACTATTAAAAGTTCGGTAGTTTTTATTCGAAAAATAATTTTTATTTTTATTTACTTTTTATGAACATGGACTTAGTCTTTTTACACGGAGGCAAACATTGGTAATGAATATCGATCTGGTTACTCAACAAAGTCATGTTTTTTTATTAAGCTACTTGATTGGAATGTCATTTTATCCTTTTTACATAAAGGCACACATTTTTAATGCATGTCAACTTGGTTACTCAGCTATATCACATTCTCAACTGGCTACTAGCTTTATTCATATCCCAAAGGCTGACGAAATAGTTATTTATTTAAAAATAATTTTTTATTGCCCACCTTGTTGCTTTAGTTACTCGTTTTCATGAAAAAATACTAGCAAAGCTATTTTGGTTAAAAGGCCTTAAATTATGAATGAATGTAACAATTTAGAGGGCTACACTTAAAAACTAAATCCCAATTAAGCTTTATATTTAATCAAGAACCCCAGTTAACTAATTCTGCCAGTTAATAATTCTTTACAACCTAATAGACCATGTTTAAAATTAAATGAATTTCAATTTATCTAAGCCATTGATATATTCACATGATTCATATAATGCAACCTAACAACTATAATATGCAAAATTCACATTTAAATATACACATAATCCTCCCTACACTTGAACAACACATTGTCCTCAATGCGAGAGGGGGACAAACAAACACATAAAGATAGGAAAAAACATGAATTAAAGTAAAACAACAAAAAACAATAACAATGAAGATAAAAATAAAAATAAAAATAAAAATAAAGGTTAAATTTCAAAAGAAAGGGGGTTAGAGCAAGTTTCATGGTGATAGAGGAGGTGACAGTGTTGGAGATGGTAGTTGAATGCCCTAAGATTGTTGTAGTATCCAAGAATTGCTTGAAAAGAGTGAGGAAATTATGATTCTAGATCAATTCAATTTACTAAAATTTTATTGGAATTCACAGACAACTAAAACTAAACCTAACGATTTCAATAAAACTACTAAACTTGCTAATTTATGGTCCTTAGCTTGACTTTGCAACCCTTAAGCCATCTAATTTTTCAAACAAAAGGGAACCACTTCCTTGTCCTTGGGAATCACTCCTCTAAGATACAGTTTACAACGATGCCCATTGACTTGAAAAATTTCCTTTTTAGTATTTTCCAGTTTAAGAGCGTCATGATTGAAAACTTGAATGATCATGAAAGGTCCACTCCATTAAGATTTAACTTCCCTGGAAACAGCCTCGACCTTTGAACCATATCTCACATTTTAAATTCCTTTTGTTTAAGACAAGAGTCATGCTATATCTTTACCTTTTCTTTGTACAGTTTGGCATTTTCATACACATTATAATGAAACTCTTCTAGTTCGTCTAATTGCAGAAGTCTCTTTTCACCTGTTTGCTTCCAATTGAAATTTAATGCTTTAATCACCCAATATGCTCGATGTTCTAGTTTGACCAGCAAATAACAAGCTTTTTTGTAACATCCTTTTATCCCATATCAAGGGTTAGGACCCTAGAATGTGTATATAAGAGTTACTAAGAAGTTAGAAAGAGCATTTTCTACTCATGCATAATATAACATACACAAACATTTGAATATTAAGTTATTGCACATTAAAATGATTGTACATACATTCATTGACATTTTCCAGGTATAATTAATTTATAAATGTGATTATATTGAGAATTGTGGTTTGTATGTGTTGAAAATTGATTGGGAAAGTATATGCATTGATTTATAATTTTAGGTGAAATTTAGGAAATTTATGCAATTTTGAGCATTTTTTGACTAGAAAAAATGTCGAGTGGTAAGACAATTGAAGAATGGTAGTAGAATTAACTGTCTAATGGCAATGGACATTTTTATACATGACTTTGGGATTTATTGACAAGTGTCATTGAAAATTGGAGACAAATAGACTAATTATTAATAAGGGTCCAAAGGGGACCATAGGAAGGTGATAAGTGGCAATGACAAGTGTCACTACCACTCACCACTCCTCTCTCTCATGATTCTTTCACTTGAAAGACCAAGTAAATGGTTTTGTCTTTCATTTCTACTCTTGCCTTGATCTTGTATATGTATGATGGGTAATAATTCATATATTGTTATAAATATATTTTTGAGGTAGAATGATTATCATAATGGTGTTACGATAAGGGCAGAAAATTGATAATGAGTAGGTACGTGTACATATTATGATTTTGGTTAATGATCAAATATAGATCATGAATCGGTTTGTGAATGATATTGAGTTAAAATGAAGTTGAGAATGAAGAGGAAATGAAGTAGAAAAGATGATCTAGGTACAAGATAGGTTAGATGTAGAATGTTGGAAGTTATAAAATCTGGAAAATTGGAAGAGAGCTGGAAAATGTTAGCAGTAACATTTACATTGATTAAGCTTATGTATTTTAGTCATAACTTATTATATAGTTATCCAAATGAGATGATTTTTAATTCAAATTAAATTAGAGAAACAAGGCTACATTTTTCATGTAGACATCAAATTTAAATTATGTCCTTAAAATTCTTAAAATTAGACATGAAGTTCAGAACTAGGTGCCACAAATTGGTGGATGAATGTATATGTTTGTGTTTTGTTTTGAGAGTATCAGAATATGTTTTATATAGGGTGTTTATGATCAAGTATGGAATATAAATTGTGTATGGATGATGTTGATTTGAAATTAAGGTATAATTGAAGAAAGTATCAACTTGAAATGATGAAAGTTG
Source organism: Erythroxylum reticulatum (assembly GCA_025504915.1). NCBI lineage: Eukaryota > Viridiplantae > Streptophyta > Magnoliopsida > Malpighiales > Erythroxylaceae > Erythroxylum > Erythroxylum reticulatum. The sequence goes on from JANSVA010165868.1 coordinate 20,534, forward strand.
AATGTGAATTGTTTAAGACTTAGGAATGAGATATGTTATGGAAAAAGTGTAGGAATTCATAAATGATGAGAATTAGTTGTAAGTGATGAATCAAATGAATAGAGATTAGAGAGTTTAATGAAATAAACTTGGTATTTGAATTGTTATAAAATGATGTTGCAATAGGAAGTGAATTTGGGAAAATTTGGAGTGAAAGTGAGGTTAGGATAGATGTAGAAACCATTGATAATGCTCTCGAGTGAGTTTTGTCTCACCTATGTCCGTTAAATGGACATTAAGTCTACTAAACAGACCTTCTCAGGCCTATAAAAGCTCCTAGCCTCATCTGTGTCCATTAAATGGACTTTAGGTCCACTAAGCGAACCTTCACAGGTCTGAAAAACGTCCCATCCCCGTCTATGTTTGTTAGGGGTGGGTTGTATGTCCGTTTAGCGGATATTTACTATACACTTTTAGAAATTTGCAATTTTGATCCTCTAAATGGAAAAATCTCTTTTTAGAGTCCACACAAAAGTTGTAGATATTGAAGTCCTATTCAAAAGCGTCATAGAATGACATTAATCTGACATTAATGGAAAAAGTTATGCCTTTTATAGCAAGATATGTTTGTTTCTAGATGATTGAATTATCAATGTTTTTCCCAAAGATATTTAGGCTTGATTGTGATCTTAAATGAACCTAGTTAATATTGAATTGAGCTATTAAAATAAGGAAAGTGTTTTAGACGTTAAGGAATGATTTAAAGATCTCGTTAATGGGTTATGAGACATGTATTAAGAATATATACCTGGGAATGTCAGTTAACATGTATCATACATATTTCATATACATAAATATGCATTAGTGAATACTTATAATTGTGTAAATTTGTGATGTGTATAAATATGTATGTTTTGCATGATATAGAGAAAAATAAGGAGTGTTATCATCCAGACGTTGCTGGGACTTTGAGGCAATAGCTTCTGGAGCAAACTATGAGTAACCTAGATGATTTCACTTAATTAATTGTTATGTTTGAATTAACTTATGAATGTGATTTGAATGTGTTGATTCCAGAAAACGAAAGTCTGAGGCTTCTGACACTTGAATGTGATATTGAAGTGCTACTTGTATGTGAATGTGAAGAAATAAGTGATTTCTCAACTGATTGTTGAATGTTAGACTAAGGTCCAAAGGTAAATGTGTCCTGAATGTGAAAGTGAAAGCATGTGATTGACTGAAAATATGAAAATGTGAAGCATTCCAATGCATGAATGCATGAAAGATAAAGGCAGTTATGACTAGAGTCACCAATATAAAGAACTTAAAGCTCAGACTGTGATTAGAGCCTAAGGCTCAGTTGTGAATGTACCTGGTATCTACTAAGGGATATAGGACATTATCTGATACAGTTGGGTATCCATGAGAGATATAGGATAGCAAAAAGATACTTGGTCATAACAATAATAATAAATGAAAGTGAGTCTCATGTGCATTGTGTTTATAATTGATATGTGTACTTTGTATGAATCAAATGTTCGATATGATTGTTCTAAAATCGATATGTGATGCTTTATGCCAAAATGCGAAGATGTGAAGTATATGTTACGTGTGTTGATGTGTTGCATGAATTGAGTGAACCATCAATGATGGTTATCTCACTGAGTTCACAAAACTTATCAAAATTGCAACTTTGATTTTTCAAGACTGAGAGAGGACTTTAGCTATTGAGAGACTCTACAAGAAACAATATTATTGTGTTTTTGGAAAGAAGAAATGAATGAAAGGCTATTTAGTTGAGATTGGTGGATTAGATAGAATTTTTGTATAATTCCTTATATGTAGCATATTTTGTATTTAGTTTTGTCATTGTACATATTCGGGTGATACTGTAAAGCTCAAATGTACATATTGTTTAAGTAATGAAATGAGGAATTTGGCTTTTAAATATTGTGTCTTTTTGGATGGTGCCTTATAAGATAATAAAGAGTGATGATTCCATGTTTAAGTGATTGTCTTGAATGCTTTAGCATGCCATTATCATAGATTAGGTACTGGAATGTCCTCAAGGTGTTCTGGTACATACCCCGTGGTAATAGGGTGATACATTAGTTGGTATTAGAGCATGGTTTGACATCTATAGGGACATATAGGAATGTTAAGCATGAAAAATCGTGAGAAATGCAGATAATGATTAAAGTTATTGGTTATTATAGGTCATCCGCCATAGGTAATCAAGTGGAACCATCGACCGACCTAGGATTTATAGGAGCCAATAGAGAATCTTCGATACCTCAACCAGAGGAAATGCCTCCTAGAGTTCTCGAAAGAAGGGAAAGGAGGTATGAAAGGTTGCGAAAATGGGAGGTTGTGTACTTCTACAGAAGAATAGACACTGCGAAGGTCGAGGGATGGCTAGAAAGGACAGAGGGAGTTTTTGATCAGATGGGCTGTGAGCCGGACAAGAAGTTCAAATATGTAGTGTCCTTATTGCAAGGCCCAGCTTACCAATGGTGGAATACTATTATAGGTAGTATCACTAGGTCTTGTAACTTAAAGTGGGAAGACTTTCTAAAGGTCTTCAAGGAGAATTACATGCCCAAGATCTACTTAGATAATAAGATGAAAGAGTTCCTGGATCTGATGTAAGGCAGAATGTCAGTGGTAGAATATGAAATCCGGTTCAATGAGTTGATGGGGTATGCTACCAGTTTAATTCCTACTAAAGAAAAAAAGTATAAGAGATTTGAAGATAGGCTAAACATGGAGATTAGGATAAGGATAATGATCTCCAACTTGAGCAGTTTCTCTGAGTTGAGAGTTGTTTCGATCAAAATTGAGCAGCTACTAAGAGAGGGATAAGCAGAGTCTAGGCAAAGGTCTAGAATGAAGAGGTCCAATGAGATTCAAAGTGGTTCTGGCAAAAAATTCAGTAAGCGTTAGAACCGAGCTTTCAGAGCATCGACTGGATCAAGACAGTTGGGATTCAGGCAGAGGGGTGACTTTGTACAATTTGGCAGTGAAAGAGGTACGATGTAGAGTCAGTTACCCCCATATGAGTATTATGGGAAGAGCACAGTGGTGAGTGTTGGACTTTGTCATAAGCATGTTTTCGATGTTGCTCTTTAGAGCACAGAATTAGAGACTGTCCTATCATTACTGGAGCTTAATATGGTATAAGAGGGGGAGTTGTAGTGAAGCTACGATTTAGTAAAGCTGAGGTAGTGGGCCTGGATAGAGAAATCGTGGTAGAGGCAGAGTAAGCTCTGGAAGTCCTTTTGTCAAGACTAAGGTGCAAAGTAGCCGACCTCAATCTTAGGCTTGAGTCTATGCCATGACTGGGCAGGAGGCTCAGCACTCTCTGGATGTTATTGCAGGTGTGCTACTTATTTATAATCATGAAGCATTTGCATTACTAGACCTAGGATCTATCCATTCATTTATCACACTGCATCTAGCATTTAGGCTGCGTTGCGATAGGGATCTATTACAATACAAATTAGAGTTGAGTACACCAGTAGGTAGTACTACAGTGATAGGAGAAGTCTGCAAAAGATGCTTGATTCGAATTGAACAAGCAATATTGGAGGTAGACTTGATTATACTACAAATGAGGGAGATATATATTATCTTAGGCATGGATTGGCTCAGTTCTCATAAGGCTATTATGAACTGCTATACTAAGGAGTTGGTACTAGAATCTCCTAGACAGTCGAGAGCAAATTTTAGAGGAATTAGTCAAGCACTGCTAGCCAGGTTGATATCATTCATAAGTGCATTGAGATTGATGCAAGGTGGATATGAGGCCTTTCTAGACCACATCATTAATACTAGAGCTGAATAGAATGTGCTGGACATTCCTGTAGTTAGGGAGTTCTTGGATATGTTTCCCGCTGAGCTACCTAGCTTACCACTAAACCGGGAAACAAAGTTCACAATTGATCTAGTTCTAGGTGATGCTCCTGTATATATTCCCCTATATAGGATAGCACCTATGAAACTAAAGGAGTTGAAGGCTCAGTTACAGGAGTTGTTGGAAAAGGGATTCATTAGACCCAGTGTTTCACCTCGGGGAGCTCCAGTTTTGTTTGTAAAGAAGAAAGATTGAACTTTGAGGTTATGTATCAATTATAGGCAATTGAATCGGGTGATAGTGAAGAACAAATACTTGTGGCCTAGAATTGATGATTTACTTGATCAGCTATAGGGAGATCAGGTGTTCGCTAAGCTAGATTTGAGAACAAGGTATTATCAGTTGAAGATAGCAGGGGTTGATGTATCGAAGAGTGCGTTCAGGAGCATGTATGGTCAATTCGAGTTCTTAGTCATGCTGTTTGGTTTAACTAATGCCCCAGTAACATTTATGGATTTGATGAATAAGGTGTTTCGACCCTACCTGGATCACTTTGTGATAGTGTTTATCGATGACATTTTAGTATATCTTAAGAATATAGAAGAGCATGCCAAGTATCTGAGAGTGATTTTATAGATTATGAGGGAGAAAAAACTGTATGCCAAATTCAGTAAATGTGAATTTTCGCTAGATCAAGTAGTGCTTTTAGGTCATATAGTGACTGGACAAGGCATACAAGTAGATCCAAACAAGATAGAGGTAGTGATGAATTGGGAAGCTTTGAGAAATGTATCGAAAATTCGAAGCTTCTTAAGATTGTCCAGATATTACCAGAGGTTTATCGAGGGTTTTCTATGATCTCATTCCCTCTGACAAAACTTCTAGGGAAGAATGTAGTATTCAAATATGATGAGAAATGTCAGACGAGCTTTGAAGAGATGAAGCATCAGTTGACTTCGCCACCGGTGTTAACTATCCCATTAGGAACCTATGGATATGTGGTATATAATGATGCTTCATATCAAGGATTGGGATGTGCATTGATGGAGTATGGCAAGGTGATAGCCTATGCATCAATACAACTAAGATATCACGAGATTAACTATCCAATATATGATTTAGAACTTGTTGCAGTTGTCTTTTCTTTAAAAATATGGAGACATTATTTATATGGAAAGACATTTTAGATTTATACTGATCATAAGAGTTTAAGATATCTATTAAGTTAGAAGGAGTTGAACATGTGACAAAGAATATGGATTGAGTTACTAAAGGATTATGACTGCACGATTGAGTATTATCTGTGGAAAGCTAACGTGGTGGCTGATGCTTTGAGTAGGAATTCTAATACTAGTATAGCTCAGATTCAGTTATCGAGGCTATCGAGCTTAATTCAGTTGAGAGCTCTAAATGTGGAGTTAAATATGGAGCAAGATGAGGCATTGATTGCTACATTGAAGTTGAGGTCGGTGTTACATGATAGAATCAGAAAAGTCCAGAGGAAAGATCCTGATATGGTGAAGATTATAGAGAAAGTGAAGATGAATCCAAATTCCGAGTTTAAGATGAGGGATGAGACATTATGGTTGAAACAAAGGCTATGTGTGCCTAATGTGGATCATCTGACGAAGGAATTCCTTGAGGAAGCTCATATGACTGCTTATGTTATACATCCTGGTATCAACAAGATGTATAATACGCTTAAGTAGCATTTTTGGTGGTCCAGAATGAAGAAGCAAGTAGTAGAGAGTGTCGCTAAGTGTATAACATGCCAGTAGATTAAGGTTGAGCATCGATCTCCAGTTGGGAAGCTACATTTGTTGCCTATTCTGGAGTGGAAATGGGAATGAGTTACTATAGATTTCATTATGGGATCACCAGGACTCCGAGGCATAATGATGTTATATGAGTTGTAGTAGACTGATTGACCAAGTCGGCCTATTTCTTACCAGTAAGAGAGAATAACTCACTAGATCAGTTGGCCTGTACATATGTGAATGAGGTGGTAAGATTGTATAGGGTTCTGGTGTCTATTGTATTGGATAAGGATCCCATATTCACTTCAAGGTTCTGGAAGTTGCAGTTTGTTATGGGTACTAAGTTGAACTTTAGTACTGCATTTCATCCTCAAACAGATGGACAGAGTGAGAGGTCAATCAAGACTATTGAAGATATTTTCAAAGCTTGTGTACTGGAGTTTCAAAGAGCTTAGGATCAGTACATAGCTTTGATTGAGTTTGTATTTAACAACCACTATCACAGTAGTATCCGAATGGCACCATATTTAGGCGTTATATGGTAGAAAATGTTGGTTGCCTCTTTATTAGGATGAAGAGGGCTTGAGAATGGTTGAAGGCCCAAAATTGATACAAGATATAGTGGACAAGGTGAAATTGATCAGAAGCTGAATTAAAGTGGCTCAAGATAGACAAAAAAGTTATGTGGATCAGCATAGAAGGGATATGGAGTACAATGTAAGAGACAAAGTGTTTCTAAGAGTGTCACCTTAGAGAGGAGTATTGAGATTTGGTAAAAAGAGCAAATGGAACCCCAGGTATATTGGTCTTTATGAGATTATTGAAAAGATAGGAACTTTGGAATATAAGTTAGCTTTACCAACTGAAATGTCCTAATTACATAATATGTTTCATGTGAGTAGGCTCCGAAGAAACCGATCGAATCCGACACTTATATTACCGGCTCAAGGGATTGAGGTTGCTAGTAACTTAAGTTATATGGAGGAGCTGATAAAGATAGTGGGATCTTAGATCAAGCAGTTGAGAAACCGAGTCATTCCATTGGTGAAAGTCCTTTGGAGGAATCACTCAACTAAGGAAGCAATGTGGGAAACAGAGGAACAAATTCAAAGACAATATCCCCACCTGTTCAAATAATTAGGTAAGAATTTCGAGGATGAAATTTTCTTTTAGGAGGGGAGAATTGTAACATCCTGTTATCCCATGTCAAGGGTTAGGACCCTAGAATGTGTATATAGGAGTTATTGTGAAGTTAGAAAGTGCATTTCATGCTCATGCATAATAAAGCATACACACACATTTGAATATTGAATTGTTGCACATTAAAATTATTGTACATGTATTCGTTGACATTTTCTGGTTATAATTAAGTTATAAATGTGATTATATTGAAAATTGTAGTTTGTATTTGTTGAAAATTGATTGGGAAAGTATATGCATTAATTTAGAATTTTTGGGAAAAATTAGGAAATTTATAAAATTTTGAGTACTTTTTGACTAGAAAAATGCCAAGCGACAAGACAATTGATGAATGGTAGTAAAATTAACTGTCAAATGACAATAGAAATTTTGATATATGACTTTGGGATTTATTGATAAGGGTCATTGAAAATTGGGAGACAAATAGACTAGTTATTAATAAGAGTCCAAATGGGACCATAGGAAAGTGACAAGTGGCAGTGACAAGTGTCACTACCACTCGCTAGTCCTCTCTCTCACGATTCTTTCACTTGAAAGACTAAGTAAATGGTTTTGTCTTTCATTTCTACTCTTGCCTTCATCTTTTTCGTGGCTTTCTCTTCTTCTTCAAGAATTTTGATTCACCAAACCTTCATCAATGTTACACCTTGCTTCCATCTATCAATTACTACTTCCATTTTTTTATTTCTTCCATTTGCCACAAGAAAAACCTAGCCTAATCCACCTTCAAGATGAAGATCGTACGATGCTTGAGAGATAGGGCTAAGTGTTTTTTCTAAAGATTTGAAGCTAAATCATGTAAGTTATGCTTTAAATATCATGGGTATGGTTAAATGAAGCTAAATTGATGAGTAAATTAAGATTTGATGACTTGATTATGCAATGTTTATGTATGTGTCATGGGTGATGAAAAATTTATGTAATTATCTTGCTTTTGTATATGTACGATGGTCAATAATTCATATATTGTTATAGAGATATTTTGAGGTAGAATGATCATATAATTATGTTAGGATAAGGGTAGAAAATTGATAATGAATGGGTACATTTACATGTTCTGTTTTTTGTTAATGATCAAATATAGATCATGAATTGGTTTATAATGTTGGAGTTGTGTAAATACAGTGCCCTAGAAGCCAAGTGCATTTACATGTAACTTAATTTTCTTTCAGTTACAATTTTGTAATGAAAATATTTATTATTAATGAAACAAAAGAGTTGGTTTTATATGTATGAGAATTATATATCTAGTTAAAGGTATCGAGATTCTTTTGTAAGTAATAGACATATACATAGAGATGTATGGGAAACATGTATATTATTAGAATCTAAATTAAT
>JANSVA010166784.1:0-28600 GCA_025504915.1 Erythroxylum reticulatum
TCCTCTAAGTCTTATATGCTATCTTGCTTGGTTTTTACATTTGGAGTAAGTTCATTAATTTTATGGATTGAATGTCAGAGTTCCTTTTTCTTTATGATTCTTTTGCTTCTTTGATGTTGTTGGGAGGTTAGGAGAAAAGCTATAACATTTAACAAAAGTTTCTCTACATTTGCATACACATTTTCCTTTACTTTTGCATCCACACAAGCTTTTTGCATGTCACAATTTTTCTTTAGTATATTTCTTTTATCTTTCTTTATTTTTCCTTACTTGAGGACGAGCAAGAGCTAAGTGAGGGAGAATTTGATGCACTTATATTTTCTTATCTTTTTATACTTTTACGCTTAGTTTTTATTCTCATTTGATGACTAAATTAGTTTTTATTCTCATTTGATGACTAAATCACGTGACTTACATTGATTTTATCATTTCAGATGTTTTTTGTGTCAAGTGAAGAAAATCATGCTAATAAGGGAGACTTAGGACTTTTGGATGTCATTTTCAGAGTGAGGAGGTCGAAATACCCCAAGGTGACCAAAGTTGCAGAAATCCTAATCCTATAAGGAATCCTTCTTCAACTAGGATTTTTACATTTCAGAGGATTCTTGTTTGCCACTGCAAGAAATAGATTTAGGAACAACCCAGATGGTCAGGGGACATGTAGATTAGGAGAAATGAATATTCCTAATTTTTAGGAAAAAAAAGTCCTAACCTTTAAAGATCCTAATTTGATAAGGAAAGAAAAAAATCTTGCTCTACTTGGAAAAGAAATCATCTCCTTGTAAAGATCCTAATTCTACAAGGAAAGAAAGACCTACTTCTACTTGAAAAAGAAACATTGCCTTGTAAAGATCCTAGTTCTACAAGGAAAGAAAGACGTACTTTTACTTGGAAAAGAAATACTCTTCTAAAAGACCTCCTCCAATATAAATAGGGTCCTTTACCATTAGTTTAAGTGGGTATTCACGTTTTCTATCTTCTTTGGATGTGAATCTCTCTTCTGCTCTTTCTTTCTCCTACGTTTTCTCTTTCTCTTTATATAGAACCCTAGTTTTATTTTCTTCTCTACTTCTTCTTGCTATACCCGAATTCTTCACTATATTTTTAATGATAATTTTTAACTTTGTTTTACTTAGAATTATGAACTAAATTCTCTTTTCCAATTGTTGAGGCTATTAGCTATATTCACGGTTGTTTTTATGAGAAGCATGCGCATATAATTGATGAATCTATGATTGGAAATTTGTTCTCTTGATCTGGACATGATTTCCAAATTATGCATGTGGATTTGAAGTCATGAATTCGAATTTTTCATGAATAATTTGTATACTATCTGATTAATTTAATTATTGGACAATAAATTGATTAGGTTAAGTAGCAGCAACTAATTAAAATTGAATCTTGTATGTAGGTTTTAATTAGTTGGATCAAGACATAGGTTAATTTTATGCATGCTAGCTTTCTTGAAAATTAACTTAGGTTTGGCAGACTTGATTTTGATCTTAATGCTTTTGTTATTGTGCTTTTCATGCTATTTTTGGATTAATGCGCTAACAAGAAGATTTTGCATGTCATGCTTGTTTTGAATGCATTTATCTTTTCTTGATGAACCCTAATTTTCCAATCTAAGAAATAATTCGTTTTCAATGATTAAAAACAACATAAGGATTTAGTGAAAACCTTCGCAATTGGTCCTTAATTAATCTGAATTTTTTACTCAAATTTTCTTAGCAATTTCTATCTTGAAAACTTTCAGCTTTGTTTGAATTTTCTAAAATTAACTCACATCTTCTTCTTTATTTTCCTTTTCACTTTTAATGCAAGCAAACAAATCCCCCAATGTTGTCCTATATGTTGCATTCAACTTCTATTTTCCCCTTTGACATTCATGCATACTTTGCTTGAAAGTAAAAAAATCTTCTTCATATTTTGATCTCTGTGGGACGATACCCTTACTTTACTATACTACAAATCAACTTAAGTAGGGGATTAAATTTGCAGGCTAAGGACAACCTATCAATGAGTTGCTTTTTAGAGAAGTTAACGAAAATTTAGCTACACATTTTAAATAATGCACATGCACCCTCTTTACCAAAAGTGATCCTTTATCTATAAGAAACCTCATTAATCTCCTAGCCATTTGAACCTCATTAAACTCACACTTTGGTAGACACACAAGCTCCCATCTTACTTTGGCTTTATAGCTTTCATCTATTTGACCAATCTATAAAAATGTCCTAATAGTCTTTTTATAATCTTTACCAAGCTCTTAGGAAACACGATATGAGAAGACCAATAAACATGTAATAAGTTTGAATTGTTCAATTGAAACCTAGTAGCATAATTAAGCCTCTTGTTACACCAATTTTTGATTCTCCTATGAATTTTCTATAATAGAGGGGGAAAAAAACTCCCTATAAGATGGTCTTTTGTGAGAGATAAGAACTTCAAGGTAAGTAAATGGACGTTGCTTTTCTTACAATCTTTTCAAACAAATGATCCAAGGAGATTAAGCAGTAGTAGATGAAGAAATAAAAACACAACTTTTACCCTTATTCATTTCTAGTGCAGACAAACCTTTAGTGCACCTCAAAGAATTCATTAGAGCATTAGTAGAATTTGAATTTTCATAAAAAGGAGTAATAAGTCATTAACAAATAAAAGGGTATAAATTGTAAGTTGCTTGCATTTTATGTGGTACTTAAAGCTCTTTTCTTAACTTATAATATGAGTAATTAGCTTAGGTAGCACCTCTATGCTGAGAGTGAATAAGTATGAAAATAGGGGATCTCTTTGCCTGAGCCCTTTAGCACCATTAAAGAAACTAGTAAGCTTATTATTCGCTAATACACTGTAGGATACCAGGGTAATGCATTAAGTGATCCAATGAACAATCCTTGGGAAAAATGCAAAAAACATGAAGATAATTAATGATGAATCCCTATTCCACATAATCAAAGGCTTTATTAAAGTCCATATTGATAGCGTAACTCTTAAAATTGTTCTTTCTGTTATAATTTTTTAAGAATTCCTGAGCTGGAAGCATATTATCACTAATTTTCCTCTTTGACATAAATGTACTTTGAGAAAAGCTAATAAATGGTTAAAGCACTCCTTTAAGCCTAGAGACAAAAAGCTTTACAATTATCTTGTACATAGTATTACTACAAGATATAGATTTAAAATCCTTCAAAGTATTTGGATTAAGAACTTTTGGCATTAAGCTTGTTGGCGCCCAAATTTTTTTTCTTAATGAATAAGTATAATTTACATTAATTATAAGATCTTTATGAAAGTTTGTGGAGTTAATTATTATATTGATGTTAGAAAGATTATATGATATAGGTTGATTGGATTAAAGTGTTAAGGTTATAAGCATGTTCAAGGGTAATTTTACCAAGGCATTTAAGGATAAAGAACATAAGGCATATAAGAAAAAGATTTGAATTAAGGTAAGAGTTAATATGGTGGTTAAGAAGATTAAAGTAATTAGGTGGAAAATGAAAGAAGGGGCAAAATGGGAAGACCAAGTGAGGGAGGGGTATTTTTGGAAGGACAAGACTAAAATGTGGTCTTACATTTAAGAGAAGGAGAAAACGTGAATTGGGCATTTCTAGAAGAAGTTAGATGCGTGGATGAGAGAAGTGTGAGAAGCATGAAAAAAATGAAAGAGACAAAGAAGAGAAAACAAGTTAGGGTTTCAATTTTCTAAGCCTTCAAGAGAGATTTTGAGGTTGTTCAAGAAAGAAAAAAGATAGAGGAAGAGAAGAGCTTCCATTTGAGCCAAGAATCTCTTCACTTGGTGAAAAATCAAGGAAATCAAGAAAGACAAAAGAAGCAAGGGATCAAGAGAGGCAAGAGGAATAAGAGAAGAAGCATTTTTAAGCAAGGAAATCAAGGTGGGTATATGTTTATAATAAAGTAAATAAGCCATTACTGTTTTTCTTTAAAATCAATGACGTTTATTGACTTTAATTGCATCGTAAGTGCTGCATTTATTGTTTTTGAATGATTTGTGAAATCTACTATATATTGCTACATGAATTATGTTGATGTTTGATAAAAAGACTTCGCAAATGATTTCTGAAAAGATACATGTTTATGGAATCAATTTTTAAGAATGGTTTTCAAGAGATATATCAAGTATATTAAAAGCTTTCAAAAAAGTGCCATTTTACCCAACAAGTTTACAAGTCATCAACTATGTGATATGTGAGTTTGTGGTGGTCCCCAAAGTTCCGTCACGTGCACGTTGACCAAGTTAAAGGCTTATCCCACCTACCCGCTAGTGGCATGGAGCTCCTTCATAGACTCCCCTAAGTTCACGGCTACACAAGACCCTCATGGGAATTGTGTAGGCCGTTCTGTTTTTGGATCCAGCCAAACCATTTTGATATGCTTATCTGCTCATGTTATGTTAGCAAGTTTGATGCATTCATGTTTTGTGACTTGTGGATTTTGGCTAAAAGCCTAAAAAATATGTGTTCTATAAATGCAATAAAAATTTTCCATGACAAGAAAAATGGTTTCAAATGTTTTGCTTATTTTTTATTATAAACTATTACCTACGAGCTTTCAAGCTCACCCCTTTTTACCCCATCTTCAACTGATAGCTAAGAGGTCAAGTGATCAAATGCCTAAGGGAAATTCTCCAAATTTGCTCAATTTTTATTTTTAGTTGATTTTGGGAAAGCACAATGCTATAGTTGCGTACCATGTTTATTTGATTAAGAATTGTTGTAATTTGAGACTTTGAGATGATGTTGTAATGTGGCTTAGAATGCCATCATAGATTTGTAAAAACTTTATTCTTTTGAGGTTAAGGAAATATAAATTCTGTGTGGATGATATTGAGATGATTATCAGCTTGAACAGATGGATTTGAGCATAAATTGTGGATATATATATACATATACACATTTACGCCTAAGTGAGATTCATGGGAAGGCATGATAGGAGTTACGATTGATCAAATTTAGTTAGATGTGATGAGATAAATGAGTTAAGATTTGAGAGTTTCATGAAGTCAAATGGGTAGCTAAGTGGTTGTGTTCAGGACCTTCTTCAGTTTATTAGAATTAGAAGTTACCTTATCATCGCATTCCTTCTCAGCTACTAAACATATATTTGCTTGTACTGATGCTTCTAAATCGGAATCTTCCCAAGTTGCCATCATGCTCTTTTTTCTTTTCTTTTCTTTTCTTTTCTTTTCTTTTGAGTAACGAACATTCAGACTTGTAGTGTCCTGGTTTGTTGCACTCATAGAAAACGATAGAAGTTCTCTAATTCTTGACTTCATCTTTGCTATTTTTCTTAAAAGAAAAATCTTTATTTCCTTTTGCTTTCTTTTTCCACGTCCTTCTAATCTTTCTTGAAATGAAGGATAGTTCATCTTCTTCTTCACTTGACTCTTGATCAGATTCACCAGCATCATCATTCTTGATTTTTTCAAGCTTTAATGCTTTTGAACATGTAATTCTACTTCTCTAGTTCTTTTGATTCTTCTGACCAACCTTTAATGCTACAGATTTTCTCTTCTAGGTTTATCTTCTGCATCAAGCTCTACTTCATATATCTTCAAAGAACCAAGCAATTCATCTAGGTTCAACACGCTTAAGTCCTTAGCTTCTTGTATTGCTGTAACTTTGGTCTCCATCTTTTAGGAAGACTCATAAAAATCTTTCTGACATGATCTTGATTATTGTAAATTCTCCCAAGACCTTTAAGTCCATTAACGATAGTTTGAAATCATCCAGACATCTGATCAATATACTCATCATCTTTCATATTAAACAGCTCATACTGATGTACAAGAATGCTGATCTTAGACTCTTTCACCGGATCTGTGCCTTTATGTGCGAAGGATAATGTGTCCCACATTTCTTTTGTAGTTTCGTATGCATGAATCTTATCATATTCACTTCTGATTAGGGCACAACTTAGGAAGAACTAGGCCTTTGAATTTAATTGAAATCGAGCTTTCTGATCGACTGACCATCTATCACTAGAAATGATATTGCCTTTATCATCTATTGGTGTGCATGGTCCATTCTTGATGATATCCCAAAGATCAATATGTGTGGATTCTATAAAGAGCCGCATCATGTTCTTCTAATAATGATAATCCTTACCATTAAATGCAGGAGGTCTTGTGACTGAGGCACCTACAGCTATAAAAACATGTGATTCAGTAATAGATCTTTGTCCCCACTTTGTAAAGGTAGTTTTTGGAAACTGAGCTCTGATACCAACCAAAGTAAATCACTTGTTAATATAGGAATCACGTAAGTATACAAAATATATAAAAGGGGGTTGAATTGTGTAATCTTTTCAAAGTTGTTAATCTTTCGAGATTTCTTGAATATCTTTACAATGATCAGATGAATACCAAAAATACTTTACTAAAAATTGATAAGTATTGAAATCGTAAGTAACTTTATCTACTTGTCTAAAAACAAGAAAATTAAAGTACGAGAGTTAGAGAATAGACACCGCGATTTTATACTGGTTCACCCCAAACCTTGGGCTACGTCCAGTCCTCAGAGTTTGTTTGAGATTTCACTATACTTTTCAACTTTTACAAGTATTTTGTCTTCCCTTCAAGAGCCTCTTCAGGTCTATTTTACAAAGTATTATTTCTACTATCTTAGCCTCTCCAAGCTACATCCTTTTTTTCTCTCTCTAAGAAAGATATCTTGAGCTTTACATTACATTAGGATTCGCTCTCTTGTTTCACATTTTGAATACAGAATTTTTTTCTAAGTATTGTACAATCATAGTTTTCTCTTTTGTAAGCCAAAAAACTATTTTAGTCTTCGACTAGGACTAGTATTTATAGCCTAAGTCTCCACTGTCTTCTTGAAAATTACTTCTTGAATTTTCAATCATAGTTGTATCGTCTAATTTTGTCACTTCATCTGTTGTTTCCGCTTCGTCTGGGATGGCTAAATATTACTTACATTTTTCTACACACTTAACAAACTTATCAAAACAGTTCATATATTTCTAAGATTATTATTATTTGATTTTCACCAAAATTAATAGAAGTGAAGTCTACTTGACTTAACAATAATAAGTAAAGTGTATAGGGATTATGAATTGTTTATTAAGGGTGCTAAACTAGTTGTGGATTTGTTACTGTTGGAGTTAAAGGGTCTAGATGTGATACTAGGAATGAATTCCATGGAGAAATATTGTGCAGGGTTAGATTGTAGTCTTAAAAGGGCAGAGTTTGATCTTGGTAATGGTGAGAAGATGACTTTTAAAGGAGATAGAAGGACACCATCACCTAAGATTGTTTCGACTTTGTTAGCATACAGGATGATGAGGAAAGGGTGTGAAGCCTTTTTGGCACACGTCATAGACACTGATGTGAATGAAGGAAAGTTAGAAGATTTTCCGATTGTGAGGAAATTTCTAGACGTTTTGAAAGACTTACCTTGTTTGCCACCGGTGAGAGAAATTGAGTTTGTTATCAACTTGATTCCAGTACCATACCCATCTCTATAGCACCCTATAGAATGGCTCCAGCTGAGCTGAAGGAGCTTAAGGAATAGTTGGAAGAACTGTTAGAGAAGGGGTACATAAGACCGAATTCGTCACCATGGGGAGCGCCAGTTCTGTTTGATAAAAAGAAGGATGGAACTTGGCGTATGTATATTAACTACTGGAGACTCAATAAGGTAACTATTAAGAATAAGTATCCTTTTCCCTGGATTGATGATCTATTTGACCAGCTGTAGGGAGCAAAGGTCTTTTCCAAAATTGATCTCAGGTTAGGCTATCATCAACTCATAATTAAGGAATCTGATGTAAGTAAGATAGCTTTTAGGACTCGTTATGGACATTACGAGTTCCTAGTCAGACCGTTCAGATTGAACAATGCTCCAGCTGCACTTATGGATCTTATGAATAAGGTCTTCAAGGAGTATCTGGATCAATTTGTCATAGTGTTTATAGATGACATTCTGGTTTATCCCAAGAGTGAAGAGGAACATGAGAAACATCTCAAGATAGGATTGCAGACACTGAGGGAGAGGGAACTTTATGCCAAATTCAGCAAATGTGAATTTTGGTTTCATGAGCTAGTATTCCTTAGACATGTAATTTATGAGGATGGGGTACATGTTGATCCAATAAAAATTAAAGCAGTGGTGAAGTGGCATGCACCTAAGACAGTGACAGAAGCAAGGAGTTTTTAGGTCTGGCAGGTTATTATAGGAGGTTTATGGAAGGATTCTCCATGATAACTGCTCCACTAACTAGGTTATTGAGGAAGAATCAGAAGTTTATTTGGAGTGATGAATGCCAAAAGATCTTTGAGGAGATCAAGCACAGATTGACAAGTGCTCCAATTTTGACTTTGCCTATGGGAGATGAGGGCTATACAGTTTACAGTGATACTTCAAGAAAGGGTTTGGGTTGTGTGTTGATGCAAGGAGACAGGGTGATAGCTTATGCTTCACGGTAGCTAAAGCCTTATGAGTTGAATTACCCAACTCAAGATCTAGAATTAGCAGCAGTAATCTTTGCCTTAAAATTTTTGATACATTATTTGTATGGGGTTTAGACTAGAATTTTTACTGATCATAAAAGTCTCAAGTACTTACTGAGCCAGAAGGAGATAAATTTGAGACAGAGAAGGTGGTTAGAGTTGCTTAAGGATTATGACCTACTGATTGAGTATCATCTAGGGAAGGAAAATGTAATGGTGGATGCTTTGAGTAGGAAATCCTCAATAGCCCACGGTCAGACAGTTTATCTACCATTATGGGAAGAGATGGCGAAGCTTAGGATAAGTTTGAAACAAGAGGAACCTGATTGTATTGTTGCTACTTTCAGAGTGAGACCAATACTCAGAGACAAGGTTAGGGAGTTACAAGCACAGGGAGCAGAATTGAGTAAGCTCTGAGAAGAAATTTAGAATGGCAAGAAATCTAAAGTGGAGTGAGGGATGATGAACTTATGGTTGTAGGGAACAGACTTTGTATCCCGAATGTCAAGGAAGTAAAGGATGAGATACTGGATGAGGCACACAATGCGCCTTATGCCATGCACTCAGGTAGCACCAGGATGTATAGAGATCTGAAAGAGAGTTTCCGGTGGAAAGGCATAAAGAGGGATGTACCAGAATATGCAAGTAAGTGTCTAATGTGTCAGCAAGTCAAGTCCAAACACCAAGCACCTTCAGGCAAGTTAAGGCCATTGTCCATTCCTGAGTGGAAATGGCAATAGGTAACTATGGATTTTTTAATTGAGTTTGCCCAAGACTAGTAGGAAACATGATGCCATATGGGTTATTGTTGATCATTTGATGAAGTCAACCCATTTTCTAGCAATTAAACAGACTGATTCCCTGTATGTGCTAACAAAGAAGTATATTGATGAGATAATGAGACTGGATGGAATTCCTGACTCTATAGTTTCTAATAGAGACCCTCGGTTTACTTTGAGATTCTGGGGAGGCTTACAAGAGGCTTTGGGAACCAAGTTATATTTTAGCACTGCTTTTCACCCTCAGACAGATGGTCAATCTGAAAGGAACATTCGGACCCTTGAGGGAATGCTCAAGGCATGTGTAATGGATTTCAAAGGAGCTTAGGACGAGCATTTGCCATTGGTCGAATTTGCTTACAATAATTCGTACTATTTAAGCATTCAGATGGCTCTTTATAAAGCTCTGTATGGGAGGAGACTTTGAACTCCTGTATGCTGGGATGAAGAAGGAGAAAGCAAACTAATAGGACCAAAGTTGATTCAGATGACAGTTGACAAGGTGAAGTTAGTTAAGCAAAGGTTTAAAGTGGCTCAGGATATAATGAAAAGCTATATTGATGCAAACCAAAAGGAAATAGAGTATGAAGTCGGAGAGAAAGTCTTCCTTAAGACATTTCCTTGGAAATGAGTCATGAGATTTGGCAAGAAGGGCAAGTTGAGCCAAAGATATATGGGACCTTATGAAATTCTTGAGAGGATTGGACCACTGGCCTATAGTTTAGCGTTACCACTGAAATTATCACAGATTAATGATGTATTTCATGATTTCATGTTGAGGAGATATAGATCAGATCCCTCTCACATCATTCAGACCTCTGAGGTTCAGTTGAGAGATGATTTGACTTATAAGGAGACTCTAGTAGAGATCTTGGACAATAAGGAAGAGGTCCTCAGTTCAACTAGTAAAAGCCTTGTGGAGAAACCATTCTATAGAAGAGGCCACGTAGGAGCCCTTGGAGGCCATAAAGGAGAAGTACCATGCCTCTTCATTAAAACAGGTAAGAATTTCAGGGACGAAATTCTTTTAAGAGGGGGAGAAATGTTGGCCCCCGAATATTTTTTTTAGTTAAGCATGATTTAAATAATTATGAGGTTTCGATGGGTGAATTTTTGGGAGTTAAATTTTTTATCTCTATATTAGTAGAATTTATTTCATGGGTTAGTTGAATCAAAAGTGATAAGAATGCATAAAAGGGTATTTTGGGTAGTTTACCTAAGGTTAAAAACAATAAGACATTAAAGGAAAGGTAAGGTGAACTTTTCTCATTCATTAAGGGTATATGGGAAGGAAGAAGTGTTGTCTTCTTCCTAAAGAAGAGAAAAACGAAAAAAAGATAGAAAGAAGAAGTGAAATACGAAAACAAAAAGTGAGCAAGAGAGGTTTCGGTAAAGTAGAGAAAAGAATGGAGTTTTAAGCTAGGTTTCATCTTTTCTTAGTTTTAAAGAGAGAGTTTGAAATTGCTTAAGAAGGGAAAAAGAAAGAGGAAGGGAAGAACTTTCTTTAGAGCTAATAATCTCATAAATTGGTGAAGATTCAAGGTAAATTTGATTTTTATACTTTGGATATATGGAAGGGTTTTGGTTCATAAATTTGATTTTTATACTTTGGATATATGAAAGGGTTTTGGTTCATAAAGTTTAGGAAACACATAGGCTTAAGCAATCTAGAGTAAATTTTAGTGAATGTGCTTTATGGGTTCTTAATTTGAATTCCTATTGAATGGGAGTTTTGTCATTTATAAAGGAAATCAAGAAGGGGATCAAGGGAGGCAAGGGGAGCAAGAGGAAAGACATCTGAAGCCAATTTCAAAAGCAAGGAAGTCAAGGTGGGTATATGTTTATAATAAAGTAAATAAGCCATTAATGTTTTCTTTGAATCAAGGAAGTTTAATGATTTCAGTTGCATTATAAATGTTGCATTTATTTGCTTCTTAAATGAATTAAGAAATTGCTATATGCTTGATATATGAATTGTGATGATGATCGGTGAAAAGACTTTGAAAGCAAATTTTTAAATAAAAGGATAACATGTTTATGAAATCATGTTTTCAAAAATGGTTTTTAAAATATCTCATGTTTATGAAAAACAAGATTCCCAAATATGCCATTTGGGCAAACATTTTTCAATTCACGAATTACATGTTATATGGGTTTGGTGTAGTCCATTCAAGTTTGTCACGTGCATGTTGACCAAGTTAAAGGTTTCTTATGCCTGCCCGCTAGTGGCACGGAGCTCCTTCATGGACTCCCTCAAGTTTACGTTAATGCAAAACCACTATGTGATATTACAATAGTACATCAAGTTTACGACTACATAGAACCATTATGTGGAAATGTGTAATCCTTCATGTTTATGGATCTACCTAAACCATTCTGATGTGTTTATGTGCTTATGAGATATTAACAAGTTTGATGCATTCATTATTTGTAGTTTGTCAATTTTGGTTATGAATTTGAGAATGATACTTTTATGAATTTAATAACAACTTGTATTGGCAAATGAACATTTCAAAGGTTTTGCTTATTTTTCTGTTATAAACTGTTACCCATGAGCTTTAAGCTCACCTCTCCTTTTCTATCCCATCTTTAGGTGAAGAGCATGAGAAAAAGTAACCAAAAGTCAAGGCATCACTCCGATTATGCACACTTTTGTATTTTAAGCTAGTCTTGTAAAACAAGGCTTTAGTCGCATTTTGAGCAATTCTAGTTATGTAAACTTTGTATTTATGGATTATGATGTATTGTGGCTCGAAATTCTCATTAAAGCTTTGTAAAACTCTTTATCTTTTGAAGTTAATGAAGTATGATTGTGTTTTGCCGATGACATTTCCAAATTGTTCGTTTCACTTTCAAGTTTTCCATAGGGGTAAGAATGTGTGTTTCGACTTCAGGGGAAATACTGTATTAATCTAGGCAAAATTAGACAAATTTGTATTCTTAGAAGTTTTAGTTTAT
Source organism: Erythroxylum reticulatum (assembly GCA_025504915.1). Classification (NCBI taxonomy): domain Eukaryota; kingdom Viridiplantae; phylum Streptophyta; class Magnoliopsida; order Malpighiales; family Erythroxylaceae; genus Erythroxylum; species Erythroxylum reticulatum. The sequence goes on from JANSVA010166784.1 coordinate 12,232, forward strand.
CTTTCTAGCTTTCCAATGCTATATGGTATGAAATTTTTGGATTTCGGAGTTAAAAGATATGATCATTAGAATTTTATGATGCTACATAGGATAGACATTCAGGACAGCTACATTGATTTGAAAATTTAACCCTTTTGGAGGCAAAATATCTTTTTGGAGTCTTCATGGAAGGTGTAGTTTTAGAGGTCTTCTTCAAAACTGTTTTTGAATGACCTTAATCCAATATCTAGTGAAACTTATATATCCTTTTTACCAAAATAGGTCAGATGAAGAAGAACAGGGAAGTAGCAATCACAACTCTACAAACGTTCACGCAAGTTACATCGCGAATCGCGACCATGTGCATAAATTGCGATCGCAACTTGCATGACTCCCCAAACTTGAATATATTCCACTCTTTTGAACATAACTTTGTTGTCCGACCTCCAAATGATCTGATTTTTGAACAAATGGATTTTCACACATTTCTCTATTTTGCTATGAAAATTAATAGCTTTTGGTATTGATTCGAAAAAGATTGATTGAATCAAAGTAAGGGTATCAGTTGGAAGAGCATGAATTGGATATTTTATAGAACATACTTTGGTATTTGGATGATATCTTGATCTATAGAGTTTTAAATGAGTTCATTCCTATTTCTAAATAAACTAGAGATATTGAAATACAAATATTATAAAGAAATTGAATTTTAATTTAGTCTCTAAAACTTTCAATTTCTGGATGGAATTCGAGTATAGTGTACTGTTTCAGTCTAATAACAGCTCGAAAATTTTTGGGTATAACTTTCAAATTTCTAAACCAAATTGAATGATTTTGGTGTCATTAGAAACTTAAGACAATAGGGAAAAAATGTTATACAGAAGTCCATTTGTAATTCTAGTTTGAGGTTTCCCAAAATCTGTTCTGAAATCAGAGAAATAAGTTTGTTTTTCATGTTTGACTGGTGTGGGCACGCCACCCTTGTGGGATGCACTTTCAGATGTCATTTAGGATGTCGGGCCAATAACTTGTGAAGGTGGGGTCACAACAAGATTGTTAGAGTTATGTAAATATAGTGCTTTGGAAAGCAAATGTATTTACATATAACTTAATTTTCTTCCAGTTACTTTTGTAATGAAAATATTTATTATTAATAAAACAAAAGAGTTTGGTTTTATTTGTATGAGCACCATATATATAGTCATAAGATACCAAGATTCTTTTGTAAGTAATATACATATACATGGAGATGTATTGGAAAAATGTATATCATTATAATCTAAATTTGTTGATTCACAGTTGAATAGTCAAGTTGGTCGCTTGATTATGGTTTAGACTGTAGTGTTGAGATTTATCTCCGTATAAGTAAAAGAGTTTGCTTCAAGGGAATGATGAGTTTCATATCATGATAATAGTTGACTATTGATAATTCTTGATATGATTGGAATGGATTTTTATAGAGGATCAATCTAGTGTCTACATGTTTGAATTATCAATTGAAACATGTATCAGGGAACACTCACTCAAATAAAGAGTTTATAGTGATATCATCACTTCTAGATGTTTTACGAAGTTTGGTAATTAAAATGGTGCCAATAGTTTGATAGACTAGCTACCCATCAAGTCTTAACACCAAGATGAAATCTTGTGTGTTAATCAGCATATAGAGTAAAACGGGAGATCTAAAAGGAAAAACCAACATAAGGGGAAAACCGTAATTTTACCCTTTATTGTATGGATAGCTATAATATGGTTCATAATAAAATTTACAATTGAACATCTTATTTGAAACATGTATTCTCATAATATTTAGTAATTCAAGAGTTCAACTAATTGTCTTTAGTGGAATGACATTTGGTTAATAAGTTGGAATTAATTCTAATGATATTAAATTAATTATGGGCTTATTGGAGCTTGAATTATATATGTCCAATTAGATTCCCCATTTGGCTTCTAAGAAGGTTATCAAGCAAAGTAAGAAATATAAATACAAGTTTTAAAGCCCATGATTAAATGTTGATCTTACTTTAATTAGAAGCCCAAATGAACATTTAATATTGGGCTTAATTTTGGTTTGATTTGATTAAATGGATTAATTAAATGGAAACAAAGTTATTAAAGAAAGAAGGAGGGCATATTTTGATTTTTATACCTAAATGTGCAACTACACATTTAGCATCGAATTGTTAAATTAAAGATGGTTTTTATCATGCTTTATCATTATTAAATGGAGTAATGATCTTATCATTAAATAGTTTAATGGTTGTCTTTTAATGATGGCATGTAATGTAATCTTTTAGCATTCATTTTATTAAAGAAAGGAAGAGGTGCATTTGATGTATTCTCTCTTCCTTCTTTCATCCATAACCGAAAATGAGAAGGTCTTATTTAGGATATTGGTCTTTTCATACAGCTATCTTAAATAAATGAGAAGAGTCTCATTTATTGGCTTATTTATGATTGATTAAAGAATGAAGTGATGCATTAGATGCAAATCACATCTTTCTTTCATGATAACCGAAATTGACATAGAGAGTAAGAAGTGTTCTTGCATTTTTGACTCACTCTCTCCTCTCATGCTTGCATAGCTAAAACTTGAATGAGAAGAGTCTCATTTTTGGCTTCTTCTTTCTAAGAAAAATCTTCTCAAAATATTTTTTCTCCTTTCCTACCAAAGGATCATGTTAACCTAGTTGTCCAAGAAGAACAAATGGTAGATCGGATTGGTCGAGGATACAACAAGGAGAGGATAGATTGACAAAGGAAAGGATATAAATGAGTCAAAGTTATAGCAAGGATTTGGAGAGGATACAAAAGCAAGGAGTCAAGCTGTAGTAAGGAGTCGATATATTTCTACCACCTTGTTCTTATGTAAATTACTTTCCTTATACTGTATCATGTATGGATGAAACATGTTGATTTGGTTATGTTATTTCTGTTGCATTTTGATTTCGAAAAAGTTTTAAAATCTGTCGTTTTATCCAAATCTTGCATGCATTTGTTTTCGATCTAACAGTGAGGTGTCACTTGTGAAGCCATACGTGATGTCATGGATGACATCGCTTGTGCAACCCATTGAAGGACGACAGATTCCACTAGATGGGAGATCAAATGATATAGAGCAAGTGGTGGCAGATGGGAGGACACTTGACAGTTAAAGAGCCAGCATTTGGAGAGTAGTGAATGTTATCCAAAGGGTTGGAAGCTTTAGAGCAAAAAAGAGGGAGCATTGGAGAAGCCCAAATGAAGAGTCGTAAACATTTCCAATGAATGTCTATAAGAACGATGGGTGCATGTGACATATACACCACCGTTCTCTAGAACATGTCTAAACAGACATTAATGGCACGCAGCTGCACAATGGACAGCCTCTCCCACTTGATTTATTTGTTTTTAATTATTTTAAACCTTATTTTCATGAAATTAATTTAATGGAGATTAAATTAGTTTATACTCCCAATAAAATTGAAAAAATGTTTTACAATTTTTGGAAATTTGTTTTCCAGGGGTAATGTTACATTAAGCATACATTTTTGTAATTTAGTTTAATTTTTCAAAAGTTGAATTATTCAATTAAAAAATTATTATCAAATCGAGAATTAAAATCAAGCAAATGATTTCAATAATTTCTTTCGTAATTAGATTATTATTGAAAATATAAATATAATGAGATTATATTTTTATGATGAGACAAAAAAATTTGAAAATTTAAATCTCTTAATTAAAATTTAAGTACACATTAGGAATATGATGGTTCCCTTCCATTATTTAAGAATAAAACTAGAATTTCGTTTATTATTTAGCTAATTGAGTAAACTCAAGGCCACCTTAACCTGGATTATATTTTATCTAAAATTAATGGGTCCTACTTAACTAAATTTGTATGATTTAGATGAGCAAATTAATGATCATATAAATTTAAAGACAGGGTTAGGCAAAATATATATATGATAAATTTTTACAAAGAGTTGTTACCCAACAATTCTAGGAGTCATATAAGATGTGTTTGATAAAGATGTCATCTACCTAATTTAAATTTAGTTAGCTTGTTGTGCAAACTCAAAATCAATTATTTTTAAATAGGATTCTAACCCACTAAGAAATTATTTGATAATTTCTCAATTTAATAGGGAGTGCTATTATTTTGAATAAAATAGTGGGAGTAATCAAATATTTTTAAAGTTCTTATTTTATTTGGTTTTGGATATAAACTAATACTAACTCCTTTTATGATTTTCATTTATCAAATCAGAAGATAAGTACGAACCAGACTTTGAGGAGCATCATGGATGCTAACAAGCTAGTTGGACCTAACTTTGCAGATTATTTTAGAAACCTGAGAATAGTTCTTAGGCAAGAAAAGAAACTGTATGTTTTTAACACTCCTGCTCCATAAGAGACTAGTTCAAATGCGACTAATCAGGTTTAATTTTAGAGGGATATCAATGTTATATTGATGACGTTAAATAAGCCACATGTGTGATGTTAGCTAGCAGGTCTCTTGAGCTTCAGAGACAGCCTAAGAACATGGATGCACCTACCATGATTTTGCATCTCAAAGAGATATTTGGTGCATATAGTAGGGTGGAGAGGTATCAATTCTCCAAAGCACTACTTAGATGCAAGATGGCAGAAGGATCTTTAGTCAATATGCATGTGCTGAAGATGATTGGGTATATTAAAAACTTAGCCCAATTAGGTTTTGTCATAGGCCATCAGTTGAGTGTTGATCTAGTGTTGTAATCTCTAAGTTCGAGTTTTTCACAGTTCATTATGAACTTCCATCTAAACCAGAAGGACATGACATTGGCCAAACTATTGAATATGTTTAACACTGCAGATTAGCGTTCAACGGAAGTGTTCAGCATATTCAACACTTCTAAACTAGAAGATTATCGAAGCTAATGCTAATCTAAAGCGTACTGTTAGTCAACCTAGATGGTCTTACTACTTCTAAACTAGAAGGACATGACATTGCTAGAGGCTCTTACCACATTCTGAGCTTTAAGCTCTTTTTCACTTCCTGAGCTTTAAGCTCTTTTTTAGTAACTACTTTGATCACAACAACCTTGATTTCATGTAATGAAATGCATCACATTCACATCTATTCAATTAGTCACTAGATTTCAGTTTCACATTCACATTCACATTTACCATCGGACCTTGGTCTGACATGCAACAATAATATTAAGTATCACTTGTTCATTCAAATTCACATTCAAAGAGCATTTTTAATGATTTTTACATGCATCAAATGCCTCACATCAATCATATCAGTAGTAATTTATTACAGAAATTTAAAACAGAATAAACAATTAAAATGAGACTATCTAGGTTGACTTATAGTACGCTCCAAATTAGCATTAGTTTTCATGATCCGGAAACGTCTAGATGCGAACGTTCGATCCTGTATATTAACATCATACAATACACATATTGCATACACATTATTAATTGAACAATCTTATGAATGCTCAATCACATACATATGTATATGTGTTGTGTATAATGCATGCTCAATGACAATCCCTTGTATATTACTAAATTCACATCTTATGATCATTCTCATTTCATAAATAATATACGTTTAATTGAACTTAGGTTTACACTTCATTTGTACATGATCATTCTAAGTTCACCATTCAATCCTTATCATTTGTATGTGTCTAGCTTATTCTTAGGCTTACACCTCAAGTACACTTGGTTATTCTAATATTATAAATCAATTTATCATCATTTCTTTTCTAACATTATGTGCTCTCATAATACCCAATTCTCATTCACATTTACTTAATACATATTTCTTAACTCCTTTGAATCATAACTACAATCATATGAACATCTTCATTCCCATTATACTCATGCCTTTGGTACTTTGATATCAACAATTCATTCGTTAAGTTATAACCTCAATTATCACTTCATACATATCACACATTTAGTCACTTAATCCAAGCATCATTCTAGGTTCAATTTAAGCTCCATCAAGCCTAAATTAAGTCCAAATGGCTAGTGATTGAATGTTAGGTGGACTTCATGGCCACTGGGCAGACATTCACAAGTTTTCCAGCTTTCCAGCTCCACTCATGTCCGTTTAAAGGGAAATCATGTTCGTTGGGTGGACATTCACAGGACACCTATAGAAATGTGAAATTTTGACCCTTTAGATAGCAAAATCTCTCATTTGTGTCTTTATAGAATTTGTAGAAATCAAAGTCCTCTTCAAAAGAATACTTAAATGACCTCAATCCAGCATCCACAACAAAATTTACGCCTCGTTCCCCAAAATCTATCCAATTGCATCCATATTTTCCAGATTTCTAACTATTTACTTATTACATTCAACACCTTATGCTTAGTCCATCATTTCTAGTTTATCAACTCATCATTTCCCCATCATTCTTAACTCCATTTCAGCTCAATATCATTCATGAACACTAAAAACAGAATATATACATATATACATTCATCATCAACTTTTTGCACATGTTCAACTTCATTTCCACTTTCATTTCGCTTCTAACTATCACCTTAATTCTTCCCATTTCAAGACACCCCATTACTCCCTTTCTTTATCTCTAGACTCATTTTAGTTCATCTCCAAAATATCCAAAGAGATCCATATTAATATACTAAGAATGCAGAACATAAAACCCATTATCTATATAAAAAAAATTCTACACTTTTTCCTACACCATCTTTAATGATCATAACTCAAACCATCTGAACAAAAACTGATGAAAAATTGATCATCATATATATAAAAACAAGACATGAATCTATCCACATTTCTCATTCATGTTTCAGCATTTAACCTCCCTCATTTTATGATCATTTAACTCTTAACTATCATCAAAACATGTTTCATTCAACAAATAAAGAAGAGTAATGCTTTATACTTATTTACTTCAAGATCTTCAAATAACACTTAACCTTAGCTTCTCCCATGCATCCCACGATTATCATCTTGCCAAATTAGAATAGGTGGGTATTTTATCAAGAAGAAAAGATAGCAAGAACTTTAAAGTAGCTAATGATGGAAGAAAGTAAGGTTCAACTTTGATGCTTGGAGAAGAGAGTGTCGTTAGAAGGAGAGGAAGATGAAGAAAATGAAGAAGATGAAGATGAGAAAAGCTAATGAAGAGAGGAGTAAATAGCAAGTGAAAGACCAAAATGGGAGTGGGTCTTTCACCTAATAAAAATCGTGGGTTAAGACAAGTGGTGTGGCAAGTGACAACTTTCTCATGGTCCTATTTTGGTCTTTTAATTAGGTAGTCCATTTGTGTCCTAATTCTAATCCAATTGACTCCCAATTTTAAATGACATATGTCATTAAATCCTAATGTCATTTATCAAAATTTCTATTGCCATCTAACACTTATTTATGCTACTATTCATCAATTGTCTCGCCACTTGGCATTTTTCCTAGTCCAAAAATATCCTTAATTTTAGAAAATTCTCAAATTTCACCAAAAATTATAAATCATTACTTATACACACCAATCAATTTTTAAGAAACGTTATTCATAGTTCACATTATAATCACTTTAAAAAATCATTTATACCTAAAAAAAATATCAAATGAGTTCATGAACAAATTATTGTAATGTGTGCAAAATTCAAGTTCATGTGTGTGTATGCTAACATTATGTATGAGTATGAAATGCAATTTTCTAATCTCTCATTTCTATTTATCAATTACAAAAATCTAGTATTTTAACCTTTAGTATGGAAACGAGATGTTACACTACCCTTTAATGGAAAGGGACAACGTGCTAGTGAATTACTAGAGCTAATACATTTGGATTTATGTGGGCCCATCTTCAGTAGTGCTCGAGGTGGATATTCATACTTCATTACGATCATAGATAATCATTCTAGATATGTTTATGTGTACTTAATGAGACAAAATTCTAAATTATTTGAAAAATTAAGAGAATTTAGACTTGAAGTTGAGAAACAAACTGGAAAAAGTTTTATGACTCTTAGATCAAATTAAGTTGGAGAATACTTGGACTATGAGTTTCTTGGTTACTTAAAGGAGAATATAATTCTCTCACAATGGACTCCCTTTGGAACTCCATAAAATAATGGAGTATATGAGAGGAGAAATCCTACTCTATTAGATATGGTACTTTACGCAGCTCATCCAATAGCTCATTATTGGGATCAAAAACTTATCCTTTACTATGTGATTGTTAAGCTCCCTATAGTCTACACAAAACCTCCATGTCTCACCATGTTTCCTTACTAGTAATATCGATAAAGAAAAAGGAGATTGACTTAGCCTTATTATTCCTTGTTGTAGCATAAACTCATATTGGTTCTGTATCTCATCCTTTTAAAGCTAAGGATAACGGTAAGGTTGCACCACCACCAGTCCGTATCACAACATTAAAGGAATTATGTCATCACAACATCAACTTAGTGGCAACCCTGAAGGTTTTGAAAATAAATCTAGAAATTCTACCATTAATTTTTCTATAGCAACAGATGTTAAATGTTGTCCCTTCTGGGTTCAACACTTAGAACTTGCCCCTTTTGTTGCACCTTCTTCCCATCCAACTCAAAACTCATTATTAGAGGCACAAAGTACCAAAGTATGGGGCCCAGTGTATGCATCCGTTTAACATCTAGAACAAAATCAAAACCATCCAAAGGAATAGAATAAATGTTAGTAGTAAAAGAATCATAATCAACTTATAGAGTTATCGCCTTGTAAATACCCAAATTGGGCACTTTTTCTCCATTGGCCACTGCCACTTGCAGTCCTGACTGCTCCCTTACTGTAATACCATGCTTGGGTATTACTCCCTCCTGAATGCAATTGTGAATACTCCTCGAATCTGCCAATACCCTTTTCGGTGACCCAGCCACTAGTGCTTGTAATTGCATCATTTGTGAGCTTTGAATCTTACTGATAACATGTAACAAAATTTTCAGCCACCTACCACCTCTTCCTCCTTCTTATTAACTGATTCTAATACTTTGATCCAAAAAGGCCTTTTGCACTTGTATCTTATTAAATAAGATTCATCGTAGTTAAAATATAACACCTTTAAAAAAATTATCTTCTCCACCCTTGAAAGCCTCTTGAAAAATGAGACTGGAGTGCTGCCTAAATTGCTGACAGTTGACCTTTCCAGTTTCAATCCTCCACTCACTCCTTTGATGCTTCAATTCTTAACAGAGGCTGTGTTGGTTGTAGCTAATTTAGGGGTTGTCTTCCCAGCTAAGAATTTAGAGTTTCCTCATAATATACACTATTGTTTCCTATTTAAATCCTATGCCATAATCATCTACCTCGATCCAAAGGCTCTCCACTAGTCCTGCTATAAATAAATTCACATTTTAACCTTTGTTCAAATCTATAATCCTTGTTAACAAGGATTGAAACTGTTACTGATAAACTTCTATAGTTCCTGTTTACTTAAAATCTAACAACTTCCTTAAAGGATTATTGCTCATGAGTGGTCCGAACCTTAAGAGATAATGTTCTTTAAATCCTTCCCACTTCAATTCCAACTCCTCCTACTCTAATTGATAAAATCATAGTTGTGCTTCCCCCATTAAGTGGAAGGATGCCAATCCCACCTTTTCTCCCTGTTGAATTTTTTTATTCCCAAAAAATTGTTCACACCTCCTTAACCATATCTGGGGTCTTTTGACCCATCATAGGTCAAAAATTCAAGCTTAGAGTAGCATGGTACCAACTGAATCCTAACTTGCCCATATGCTCTCTCCTTCGAAGAATTTCAACTCCCTCGATTGCCACTGCTAGAACTACCAACATTGTCCCTTCCTCAATCCTTCCCTGATTTACTAACATGGGGTGTGAGCTCCTTCATCTATTCTTCTAGTGCTTGCTACCTTACGACCATAGTTTGCATAAAAGCCTCCAATTTGTTGACTAGCCTTTTTGAGTCACCCATAATAGGTGGCTGTGATACCAAATTGTTATGTACTATAGCTTAGAATCTAGTCACGGGTTGAGATATGAGAAAAGCCAACTCTTTTTCCCTGGCGGTATTCTCCCTTTTCTCTGAAAAACCTATGTTGACACAAGGAAAAGACCTGCATTTGACAAGGTCTTGTACAATTGCTACTATTATTTTTAATCAAACGGATGTGTTTTTCTTAATAAAAATCTATTTCCCTATTTATTAACCATAGTAACCTTTAAATAGGCTTAAGGATAAATTCTAATAAAAATAGGAAACATAATCTATAAAAATCATAAAATACGAAAGAAAATCAAACAGAACAAAATAAAAGTAGACTTAATAATGGATGTCTTATCAACCACTTTTCTTGTATCGTGAGTAAACTTTTCTTACAAAGGCATATGGAAAATTGTTAACAATATGAAACCATTTGTCTTTCAATTTCAAAGACAGATTCAACAAGTCTTCTCTTCAATATTGACCTATCGCTTTAACACCTATTCATCTTGGCACTAGTTAAATGAAAATGGGGATCAAGAATGTACACCACAAATATGGAAGGATGAGAGCCTTTGTAGGGGGGAGGGAATTATAATATTATTACCTACAATATTTCTCAATTGCAATGATGGATTAGCAACTTTATCTTCTTCTAGACCTTTAAATTCAAAAAAGTGATTCATTTATTGAGCCAAACCTTTTAATATTGTTATTGAAACAAACAAAATTCCTAAGTGCTCAATTCATCCTTGTGATCTCTAACTCATAATAATAAAGGTTTAAATGATAGAATCCTATATGTTAATGCTGATATTATAGAAATAATTAGCTAATTATCTCTAATTTTTATAAATAATTAGTTGATATTTTATTAATTAGTCTAGATTTTATTACTTAGATAATAGATAGATTCTTCTTATTTTAAGGAGGTGACTTAGGGTTATATCTATATATTCCTTATACTATTCACAGAAAAATTAAAGAAGAATTATTTTGTCTTCTTTCTTTATGTTATCAAAGCTATAGCTCTTTTATAATATTTTTTCCTTTCTTTATTCAAATCAGTCTTAAATGGGTCATTGCTTAGTGATGCCTAGCCAATAGAGAAACTCCTCATCCTCTAATAATGATTTTAGTAGTTCAGGTGTGACTCATCTGATGTTATGACAAGCAATGTATAATGTAGCTATGATTTTCATGGATCAAATTTGCCTTTTCAATTGACAAATCACTAGTTGAATGCTCAAAATACCTGGAATGGTTGTAAACAATAAAGTTGGTCAATGATAGTAGAGTAAATTTCAGGTATTTGGGTGGAGAGACAACAAAGATGGCTTCCGATGATTCAATTATGGCAATATAGAGCTTTGAAAATTCTTAGATCATAGCTTGGTTGATTAATTCCATGGGACCTACAATTGGAAAATCTTGTATATTTCTGCCAACAACTAAAGATGTATGGGATACGATTCAAGAGATGTATTTTGATGTTGAAAATTATTCTAAAATTTTTGAACTAAAAACAAAGATATGGAAGGCTAAGCAAAGAGACTGTGACATTATATTGTTTTATAATAAACTTGTAACTTTGTAGCAAGAATTGGACCTATATTGTGAAAATGATTAGGACTATCCAAATGATAGTGTTCGATAAAGTTTATGTTTTTCTTGTAGGATTGAATCAAGGATTGGATTAAGCTAGAGACCAAATTTTAGGAAGAAAGCATTAATCCTTTATCAAAGAGGTTTTCTCAGAAGTGAGGAGAGGGAGATGACGCAAAAAGTGATGATTGGCAACACCAAATCAGAGGCTAAAGGTTCTACACTTAAGTCGAAAGGAATAGAGGCTGAGGGAGAGAGAAAACAACAACAAAAAGACATTATGTAATCACTATAAACATGATTCACACACCTGAGAAACATGCTCGAAAATTCATGGGAAGCCAAAAAATTGGAAGAAAAATCATTTTGGAGACAATAGTACCTTCGAAACTAACACTATTGAATTTAGGCCCGAAATGTCTTCTAACACATAGCTTTCATAAAGGAACAAATAAAACAAATCTATAAAATTCTTTAGTCTTAAAATTTCTCTAATCCAAATCCTACATGTTCTTTAGTTCAAAAAGATAATTATCTAATTGCCTCTTGTTTTAATGTCAATTTAGATGATTTTTGGATAATTGATTATAGGGCAATAGATCATATGCCCTTAAGTTATTTTCTTCCTATAGTCCTTATATAGGAAATCAAAGAGTAAAAATAATAGATGGTTTGTACTTAACAGTAGCTTAGAAAGATCGCTTATTCTTTCTCCTAATCTTTTACACTCCACAATGTTCTTCATGTTCCTAAATTATCCTACAACTTGTTGTCAGTTAGTCAAATAACTATTGACCAAAATTGTCAAGATAAAGTTTCTTTATGTGATTGTTAATTCCAAGATTTGAAAAAAAGGTAAATGATTAGAAATGTTAAACAAATTGGAGGTCTCTATTTTTAAAAAAATTGATATGACTCAAATAGGCAATTGCGGAACTTGTCCTAATTCTATTTTAATACTTTGTAAGAATAAAATTATGTTATGGCATTTTAGATTTGGAAATCCAAGCTTTCATTATATGGGACATTTGTTTTCAAAGTTTTTTACAAATAAATATCTATTTTCATTTCAGCGTAAAATTTGTCAAATTGCTAAACATCATTAAACATGTTTCCCAGCACAACCTTATAAGGCCATAAAACTTTTTGCTATAATCCATAGTGACACTTGGGGGCCTTCAAGAATAAAAATAATAATTGGAAAAAGATGGTTTATAAATTTTATTGATGACCACATTAGAATGACTTGGTTATTTGTACTCAATGAGATGTAAGATGTTAAGAGGATGTTTTAAAATTTTTATAATATGATCCAAACACAATTTCAAACTAGAATTTAAGTTTTTAGAAGCAATAATAGAAAAGAATACTTTAATGAGATTTTAAGGAATATTTTCATGAAAATGTATTATTCATCAAAGTTCGTGTACTGAAACCTCACGACAAAATAGAATAGAAGAAAGAGAAAATAAACATCTATTAGAAATTGCAAGATCTCTAATGTTTTCAACTAATACTCCTAAGTACTCATATGATGAGGCTATCCTAACAACCACATATTTGATCAATAAGATGCCTTAAAAATTTTAATATTTCAATCACCTCTTAGTTGTTTTAATAATTTTTTCCTTTATCTTAATTATCACATTATCTCCCTCTTAAAGTGCTTAGTTCTATTGTATTTGTTCATATTCATGACAATAATTGGGAAAATGTTGATCCTAAAATATGTCTTTGTTGGTTATCCTTCCACTCAAAAAGGGTATAAGTGCTTTGATCCAATAACGAAAAGGTTTTTTATTTCCACAATGTCACCTTTTTTGAAGATAAACCTTTTTTTCTCTCACCTTATCTTCATGGGGAGACATGTAGTGAAGACTTTTTTATATTTATGACAATGATGAAGATATTTTCTATATCCTAGATTCAAACACTGATGGTGTCTCAAATAATGGAGACAAGGATTTATCTTCAATGCCTTTCCAAATTCAATCTCAAAAAAAGAATGAAATGTATGCAATGGTAGAGAAGTGCTCTAAAGGCAATTATCACCTTTAGCACTTATTATACAAATCATTTTATAATTAATAAGGGCATTTTTCATTATTTTGATGTTCCTACGTTTATGGATTGGATGTTTATCTTAAATTGATTTAATGAAGTCCTTTATACAAAACATAGCATAGAAGAAATCATAATGAGATCATGATAATGACATTCCTATCATATATAATTATGTTAGTATCTAAACTTTCCCCAGTCATAGGATTAATAAGATGGGATATCATTAATCCAAATAGACTAGCACATGTTATCCTCCTTGATTGGATCAAGCAATAGATCTCATAGTTGTAGACATTAGTTGTTTAGAGTTAATATGTGGATGCTTACTAAGGGTAGTAAGTACATTGGATTGACCAACTATGAGTTAATCATATGGATATTCTATTTTAGTGTGAATGATAGTCTCATCATAGCAATGGTGCAAATATCCTTTTACTTGAGGTGCTTGAGGATATCTCAGATATTGATCCCGTGCTTTCACTCCATTCATCAGTGCCTTTCATAGGCTACTCATAGGGTGGTGATTGGATATAGCTTGAGGTATTCAAAGGTAATTGAGTAGCCAATAAAGGATTCACCATTCCTGATAGAAGGAGATGATACCCACGACCTCTTATCGAAGTCATTACTTGGGAGTCTTTGGCCAGAGCAAATATGTGCCTGAAGAGAGTCTTCAATGATACATAGAATAATCAGATCCTCAGGGCAAGATTTAATAAAACTTAGACTAGATGTGATGTAGTCAGTCTACGGGGAGTTGACACTTTGACCATACTCTGAACCAAGTGGGGTAGATGGTGAAAGGAAGAATTGCATGGCAACATTGCATATGGAAGGGTTTGTAGTCAAACTACTGACTTTCTGGTCAATTGCTAGTCATAACGTATTGCTAGATACTGCTCTTATCTTACTTGAATTAAGTGTTATTTCAAGTGGTCAACATAACTGGGAACCTAATGGGTGTCACACATTAGGGATCCAAATGATGTCCATAATGGTTTTAGATAGTGATTCAAGATATGAAGAGTGTTTCGGGATTGTATCGCAATGTGATCGTGATAGAAAATGTTACATGAAATGAATTAGGCATAAGTGTTATTGGCTGCCAATTTGGTCATTAACTTCCCAAAACTTCCATTAATGCATGCTATTCATAGTCATTAAATTCCATATGATTTTCGAGGAATTTGATTCTAGAAAAAGTATGTGAACATATTTTTAATTTTTTAGAATTATTAAAAAATTAATAATTTTATCAAACAATTTTCCAGATCTGGACAGTTTTCCTGAAATTATAGGATCTATTTTTTAATGTTTTTGTATGTTTATATTTAAGCTCCAGATGTGATAAAAATGTGGTAATTTGATGTTTGATGTATGCCTAAATGATTTTGCTTAAACTTTGATTTCCAGAAAAATTTTAGAAGTCATGTTTGTTGTTTTTGGTGTCTTATCGGTGTTTCGGTGATCATAATATTTTTTGGGTAATTCATAAATTATTTTGATCATCATGAAATGACCTAGAGATGCTTGGAATGATGATTTGATGTTTTAAAAATTTTGGAAAATTATAGAAATTAATTTTGAATTAATTTTAGTAGAGCAATAGATTTTCTAGTAAGACTAGAAAAATTGACATGTATGAAAAAATTAAAGTTGTTTAATTTTAGACATAAAATAATTATTTTAAGGTAAATTACTTATACATTAATTTCTGAAATTAGGAATTCATGCTAATTAGATTAATATTAATTCTGAATGAAATAACATACAATAGTAATTTTAGCCAAGTTAGTAAAAGGAAGATAGTAAATCTAAGTGTTGGATTAAGGTTATATCTAAATGTTGGATTGGGCCTTTCATGTTAAGATTCATTAAGATGTCATAACCAAAATGATGTGTTTACATATATGAATTAGAGAATGCATAGTTAGGAGAATGTGTGGGCTTGCATGATGGATGGTTATAGGCTTAGGCCTAATTTGATTGGGTAGTCCATATCATGCCATGTAATTATAGTAACTATATATATATATCAAAAATTTTCCAGATCTGGACAGTTTTCCTAAAATTGTAGGGTCTATTTTTTTAATGTTTTTGTATGTTTATATTTAAGTTCTAGATGTGATAAAAATGTGTTAATTGATGTTTGATGCATTCCTAAATGAGTTTGCTTGAAATTTGATTTCCAAAAAAATTTTAGAAGTCATATTTGTCGTTTTTGATGTCTTATCGGTGTTTTGGTGATCATAATATTTTTTGTGTAATTCATAAATTATTTTGATCATCATGAAATGACCTAGAGATGCTTGGAATGATGATTTGATGTTCTAAAATTTTGGAAAATTATAGAAATTAATTTTAGTAGAGCAATAGATTTTCTAGTAAGACTAGAAAAATTGACATGTATGAAAAAATTAAAGTTGTCTAATTTTAGACATAAAATAATTATTTTAAGGTAAATTACTTATAAATTAATTTTTGAAATTAGGCATTCACATTAATTAGATTAATATTAATTCCAAATGAAATAATGTACAATAGTAATTTTAGCCAAGTTAGTAAAAGGAAGATAGTAAATCTAAGTGTTGGATTAGGCTTAGATCGAAATGTTAGATTAGGCCTTTCATGTTAAGATCCATAAGATGTCCAAAATGACGTGTTTACATATATGAATTAGAGAATGCATAGATAGGAGAATGTGTGGGCTTGCATGATGGATGGTTATGGGCTTAGGCCCAATTTGATTGGGTAGTCCATATCATGCTATGTAGTTATAG
>JANSVA010167398.1:0-28588 GCA_025504915.1 Erythroxylum reticulatum
TAACATAATAATTAACTCCACAAACTTTCATAAAGACCTCATAATTAATGTGAATCATACTTATTCATCAAGAAAAAAATTTTGGGGGCCATCATAGACACCGAAATCAATGCGGTGCTAATTGGGACTTAATGTTACTTCCTAGCCCCGCTTGGCCTCTTTTGCTTTTGGTTGTTTTCCTTACTATTTTTAGGATGATTTGGACAGTGTTATTTTCCCTATTTAAGCCAAGGATGTTGCCCTAATTTCAAGTTATTTTGGCACTGTAAATAGTTGCCTTGACATTAGTTTTAAGGCAATACACTTTAATGATTTGAGAGCTTTGTGATGAGTTTTTTTTCATGTTCTTGTTATTCCACAAACCCTAACTCTACTTATCAAGTAATCCCAATCGTGGCATATTGTTTTGTTTCAATTTTCTTAATTTATTTCTTGGTCTAGGTTGCTTTGACAATCATGATCCTTAAGGTCTAGAAAAGTATCGAAAACCTTGCGTATCTAGTTTGTTTTAAAGGATGCCAAATTATATTAAGATTAATCTTCATCTGTGTGTGCATCATCTTTGGAATTAGAGCATTGGGTTTTTGGGGAAGATTCCATTCTACTCCAATAGATGAACGAGACAGTCGCTTTCACCATTAATTCATCGGCCCCCCAAGCCTTAAAAACAAGGTGTGAAGTTTTTGATTAGGGTTTACCCTTGATTGCTTGAATTACGTCTTGAATTACAAGATATATATAAAAAAAGAAAAGAAGAAGAAGAAGAAAGACAAGAAAAGGAAAAAATGAAAAAAAATGAAAAAATGGAAAAAATTATAGAACCGAAAGTGTTACTGTCGAGTTCAAGAATTACACTATTTTGGAAAGTCTTACACGAAGGATTAGCAATTGACTTGGACGAAATTTTAGACCTATCTTGCGTCACATTGCTTTGAAAAGAGTTAAAAAAACTTGGCGTCATTATTGGATTTCTTGATCAGAAGGAGTTAGGTTTTTTGAAGCTCAACTTGAGCGTTGAGGATTCGAGAGGAAAAGGCAAGAGAGTGATATCATTAGAGCGGCCAAGACACATGAGGGGAGTATTCTAAATTTCAGTGAAACACATAAGGGAGTGTTTCTACGAGGTTATTTTGCTACTAACTTTTCTTTGTAGGAACAATTTTCATTGGAGATATGTCTAATGATAGTGTGAGAGGTGAACAATTGAGCGGGGCATAAGCCACCACCTTGGAGGCTATCCAACGGCTAACCGAGAGCCTAAACACTTCTCTCGTTGGAATTAAAGGCAAAATGGAGAGGCAGGCCTAAGAGATTGCTGACTTGAGGCGTGGCGCACGCAAGGAGCCATAAATGGGACGCATCAGTCTTAGAAACCAACAGGCTCCGATTTTGTTAGAGGATTATGGATCTAACGATGAGGGAGATTATGTGAGACCATGGGGACGAGTTTAACAAGCTAATTTTGGGGATAGACGAGAATGTGACAAGCAAATTCCACCATTCAAAGGAAAGAATGATCCGGAGCTCTACCCTGAATGGGAACAAAAGGTGGATATGATTTTTGAATGCCAAACTTTTCAGAGGAAAAGAAGGTAAAACTTGCAGCCGTTGAATTTTTCGATTGTGAACTAATTTGGTGGGATCAATTGGTGATTTCTAGGAGAAGAAATAGGGAGGAACCCGTGAGTACTTGGGATAAAATGAAAGTGATCTTGAAGAAGCGGTATGTTCCATCTTATTACTACCGAGAGATGCATCAAAGGCTCCAACGCCTAACACAAGGGAATCAAACTGTGGAGGAGTATCATAAGGAGATGGAGATCACAATGATAAAGGTTATTATGAGGAGGACCTCAAGGCCATAATGGCTTGATTTTTGAGTGGTTTGAATCGAGATATAGCCAACGTGGTTGATTTGTACAACTACACCAACCTCAAAGAGATGGTGAACATGGCAATGAAGGTTGAGAGGCAACTTAAGTCTCATGGGACAATGAGGAGTAGGACAAGTTCTACTTCAAATTGGAACTCAAATTGACCACGAAAAGAGGAGAATCCGAAATGAAAGGGGCTAGAATCCAAAAGGTCAAACCAAACTCTTCTGGAAACTAAATGTACATCTAATAATCCTAACACTCAAGCTTCTTCTAACAAACATTTTTCAATTAAACGCTTTCGATGCCCTTGGAACTGGGCACATTACCTCCCAATGTCCAAATAAGAGGGCCATGGTTTTGAGGTATGATGGTTTGATTGAATCTGAGGATGATGAGGAATTTTTTAAGGATGACGTCTTAGAGGGGGAGGAAGATGAAACTTATATGGAACGGGCTGTTAAAGGCAAAAGTCTCATAGTTAGGAGGGTGTTTAGTGTTTAGCATAGGACTAAAATGTTAGAGCAATGAGAGAACTTATTCCATACATGATGTTTGGTTAGCGTTATAGTTTGTAGCTTGATCATTGATGGAAGGAGTTGCGCCAATGTTGCTGGTTTGGATATGGTTAGAAAATTGGGGTTAACGGTTCTAAAGCATCCAGAACCGTATCACTTGCAGTGGTTTAATGATAGGAGGGAAGTTAGTGTGACCAAACAAGTGCTACTATCTTTCTCTATTGGGCGGTACAAGGACGAGGATCTTTATGATGTGGTATCTATTCAAGATGGTCACGTTCTACTTGAAAGACCGTGGCAATTTAATCATCAAACTAACCATGACAAATACACCAATAAGTGCTCATTCAAGTTTAAAGGGCAGAATTTCATTCTTGAACCATTTTCACCACAAAAAATTCATTTGGATTGAATTCAAGCCTTGAAAGGAAGATTGGGTTTGGATAGTGAGGAGCAAAAATATGAAAAGGGACAAGAAGTCGAAAAGAAAGGAGGTAATGGCTCGTCAAAGAGAGAAAGCACAAGTGAGCAAAAGAATGACAGATGTGTAAGAGAGACAAGTGTAAGGTGGGAAAACAAAAGAGAATCGAGAGAAAAGAAGGTGAGCTTATATGCATGTGAAAAAGACTTACTGAGAGCATATGGAGTGAAGAGAGCATTGATTGTGATTAGACATGGGGATTGTTTTCTTTCAGATACCAACCCTATTGATGAATCTTTGCCAAGTGTTTTTAAGTCTCTTTTGTAGGAATACAAGGATGTTTTCCCAGAGGAGATGTCAAAAGAGTTGCCCCCTTTGTGAGGTATAGTGCATCAAATTCACTTTATCCCAGGAGTACAAATTCCTAATAGGCCAGCCTATAGGAGTAATCCAGAGGAAACGAAGAAGCTTCAACGATAAGTAGATGAATTAATTACAAAGGTGCACGTGCGTGAAAGTCTTAGTCCTTGTGTTGTTCCAATTCTACTTATGCCGAAGAAGATGGATCTTGGCACATGTGTAGACTATCGAGCTGTTAATAAGATCACAATAAAGTATCGACATCCTATTCCTCGACTTGATGATATATTAGATGAGTTGTATGGTGCGTTTTTTTTTACAAAGATTGATCTGAAAAGTTGTTATCATAAAATTGGCATAAAACCTGGGGATGAATGGAAAAATGCGTTTAAGATTAAATATGGTTTGTATTAGTGGTTAGATATGCCATTTGGTTTATCTAATGCACTGAGTACCTTTATGAGATTAATGAACCATGTCTTGCATGATTACTTGGGTAAATTTGTTGTTCTGTACTTTGATGATATACTTGTGTATAGCATTACTTTGAATGATCATGTGGAGTTGTGCATTGTTTGCTTGATACTTTGAGACGTGAGAAATTGTTTACAAACCTTAAGAAGTATACATTTTGCATTGATAAATTGATATTCATGGGGTTTGTTGTAAGCTCGAAGGGGATTGAGGTAGATCAGGAGAAGGTGAAGGCCATTCTAGATTGGCCAACACCAAAGAGTATTTCAGATGTGAGGAGCTTTCAGGCTTAGCTAGCTTTTATCGACAATTTATGAAAGACTTCTACACCATTGTTGCTTCTTTGACAGAAGTTGTCAAAAAGGAGAAGGGTTTTAGTTGGGAAAAAGATCAAGACATGCATTGAAACAAAAGTTATGTACCACACCTTAGTTGTGTTTTCCTAATTTTGATAAAGCTTTTGAAGTAGAATGTGATGCCTTTAGGATCGATATAGGTGTTATTTTAATGCAGGTAAATAGGCCTATTGCATACTTTAGAGAGAAATTGAGTAGAGAGCAACTTAATTATCCAAAGTATGACAAAGAACTTTATGCAGAGGTGCAAGCTTTGGAAACGTGGCAGTATTACTTGCAACCAAAGAAATTTGTCATCAAAACTGATTATGAGACTCTTAAGCACTTGAAAGGACAAAGTAAATTGAACAAACGACATGCAATGTGGGTGGAGTTCTTGGAAACCTTTCCATACATGCTGCACTACAAGCAAGGTAAGTAGAATGTGGTTCCAAATGCTTTATAGCGCAAGTATTCCTTAATCTCGACTCTTACTTCAAAACTTTTAGGGTTTGAGCATCTTAAGGAGTTGTATGCCAATGATGTGGACTTTGCTAATGTCTATGCCACTTGTGAACATAGTGCTTTTGAGAAATACTTTATGCATGATGGATATTTATATCGCACAAATTGTTTACGCGTGCCTAATTGTTCATTGTGTGAATTATTTATGCTTGAAGCCCACGGTGGAGGACTTATGGGACACTTTGGTGTCACTAAGACCTTGGACATATTGCATAAGCACTTTTACTGGGCAGGAATGCGAAACGATATAGAATGCATTTGTGCATGTTGCATTGCTTGTAATCAAGCTAAATTGACCACCAAATCTCACGGCGTATACACGCCCTTACCCGTACCTAGTCACCCTTGGATGGACATTTCTATGGATTTTGTTATAGGGTAGCCAAAGACAAAATGGGGTGTAAATAGAATTTTTGTTGTTATGGACAGATTTAGTAAGATGGCTCGCTTTATTTCTTGCAAAAAATTAATGAAGCTATGCATATTGCTGATTTGTTCTTTAAAGATGTTGTAAGATTGCATAGTATTCCTAGGTTAATAGTTTCAGATAGGGACACCAAGTTTTTGAGTCACTTTTAGCATGTTTTATGGGGGGAATTCAAAACAAAGTTGTTGTTTTCTACTACTTATCAGCCACAAGCCGATGGACAATCAGAAGTAATGAATCGAACGTTAAGGACTTTCTTGCGTACTATAATAAGAAAAAATCTGAAGATGTGGTCTGATTGCTTGCCATTTATTGAGTTCGCTTATAATCATGGTGTGCATTCTACTACCGGTTATTCACCTTTTGAAATTATTTATGGCTTTAACCCTTTAACTGTATTAGTTATGTTGCCTTTATCTTTGCTTGAGTTAACTAGCCTAGATGGAGAGAGGAAAGCTGACTTGGTTCAAAAGTTGCACGAGAAGGCTAAAAAATATATGGAGCGCAAAAATGAGGTTTATGCATGCTAAGCCAACCGAGGACACAAGGAGGTGATCTTTGAACTCGACGAATGGGTTGGATTCATCTTCGCAAGGAGAGGTTTCCTTCATAAAATTGACTAGCCCGATGAGTACAACATGTCTGCTACTTTTAATGTTGTTGACTTATCTCCAAATGATATAGATGAAAATTTGAGGAAAAATCTTTCCGACGAAGGATGGGCTGACGTGAGCAAGGCTACACATGATGGATATATCGACAGACACCGAGATCAACGCAACGCTAATCGAGACTTGATATTGCCTCCTATCCCTACAAGTCAGCCTAGGCTTAAAAGATTCAAGGCTATGTTAAATTCGTTCGTGGGTCGCGTGGTTGATGAAGGACCCTGGGAGAATCAAAACCCTCACTCACAGCTTTAGTTTGTTAGTTTGAGACAAGTTTTGGGCCCGAAAAACCTTGACAAGTGCACACGCTAAACACATATGTCAGCACCCAACAGGCCCACGTGTGCATGCATGTGCGCAGTCTACCAGGCTCGCCAGACTAGATGCACCGCTTGGCCTTTTTTGCTTTAGGTTGTTTTCCTTACTGTTTTTAGGATGATTCAAATAGTGTTAGTTTACCTATTTAGGCCAAGGATGTTGGCCCAATTTTGAGTTATTTTGGCATTCTAAATAGTTTCCTTGGCATTAGTTTTAGGGTAATACACTTTGATGATTTGAGAGCTTTATGAGAAGTTTTCTTCATGTTCTTATTGTTCCACGAGCCCTAACTCTACTTATCAATTAATCTCAATTGTGGTGTGTTGTTTTGGTTCCATTTTCTTCGTTTATTACATGGTCTAGGTTGCTTGGACAATCACGATCCTTGAGGTATAGAAAAGTATCGAAAACCTTACATATCTAGTTTGTTTTAAAGGATGCCGAATTATATCAAGATTGTGCGCATCACTATGTCTCAACGTATTAGTTAGGAACCATATAGGCCAAGCCTATTAGTCACTCATCCGATGAGCATAGGTTCCAGTTCCATTACATAAAAGCAAAAAAAGTATCATATGTATAAATCAAATCTCTTCAGAAAACAAATATCAGAATAAGCTAAAATAATCATATATGTCGCCATTAGTCAGACGAACTAGTATGTACACCCACCGATTCCCGATGTTGGCTCAACTTTCATCCATGGTGAGTCCAGGCTACGGTCAACAGGAGTGTCATGACCTTAGGTGATGACCACGTCAGTGTCCTGACCCTAGGTGTGGAATCGCTTGCAAGTCCCGCAGAAGGTGTCAATACGAAGACTCAACTTTTATGTACCTACATCAAGGGTATATGGGTCACTTAATTTATTGTGTCTAGCATACGATTGGCCAATCGTTACCTTACTAATCATAAAAATCATATACAAATATTAAGTACTAAAATCAAGAAAGGCACCATGCCTTTATTTATTATTCCAACCAATAAAATAGAACCTTACCATGTCTATAAACCAAAAAAGAACATAAACATGTAGCATACATGACTCGATGATGCATATGTAAATTCCAAAATATTATTTCATGCAACAAAAGTCATCTTTTGCACTCCAGGTGCAAAGTTGTTCAAAATATAGTTTCAGAAAATAAAACATTATCCTTTACACTTCAAGTTTGGGTTTGTTAAAAACAATATCTTTCCTCAAAATACGTAATAAAAATATCAGTTACACTCTAAGCGTAAAGAGTTATTCAAAATAATATCATTTGTTAAATACACAAGTATACTATTATCCATTTGAGATTCAACTCTACTATGCATTATCTAAGTTCAAAATTCACATACAAGTCATCATGCATGTTTGAGGATGTTCTAATCCCATTTGAGGGATATGGTTTCCCTAACTCACCTCAAAAAAAGGTGTACGCTCCTTTGACTTCAACAATCCTCAGTATGAACTCCTTTATCTATAGCTCTCGAGCTTTATACATACAAATATACAATTTATTTACTACTCAAACAAGTATCTAATATTCATACACCACCATAACCAAATTCATCTTTAATCAATCATCATAAATGTTGTTCAAACATATGTCAATAGGTCAATAATTCACTTTCTAATTCAGCTCAGTGTCTTCTCAACCATGAAGCTAACCTAGCCTTATATGCAATGTTTACATCCTTATATTCCTACTGTTCCTTTATGAACAAATTGTCTTCTTTTAATCATAACTCTCTCTAGAAAAATCCAAATTCCATTATTATTATGCCCCCAAAACTAGACTTCAATTAGTCTTAAAATATTCAAAAATTACACAAGCAGCATCTCCCTTTAAAATATAATCTCCATCCAAATTATGTCCTGTTTTTGGTAAGAAATAAAATGGCAACCAATACTGAACCCTCAATAAATCATTATCAATACATCTCCTAACAAAACCAATTTATAAAAGCATTAATAAAACGTCAATAATCATTTTTCATGTTTTATACTTTCACTAATTAGCACTCTAAGGTCCTAAAAAATTAGGAAATAATACAAGGTTCCTACACAGGGGTCTATCACAGGCAGTATTAGGGAAATAAGCATAACTAAGCTCTAGTCACTATTTTGTCAAGCTAGTTTCATAGAAGTCAAGTTAAGATCTATATCTACAACTTTTCATTCTTTGAGTTTCTTCAAATTCATGCTCTAAGAATATGAAAGACAGATAGAAAGAGAAAGATGAAATTGAAACTAGAATTTCAACTTACCTTGATAACTTCTTTCCTTCTCCTCTTCTCTTCCCCTTTTTCTCTCCTCCTCTTCTCATTTTCATTTTTCTCCCTCTTCCAACCTTATGGCCAATCTTCACTCTCACTTCTATTGCCTTTTCATCCATTTTCTCTAGAAAAATCATTAAGGTCAAACTAATTCATGTGTCACCATTCCATTAGTCCACGTGTCACCATTTTATTGGTGCATATGTTATCCTTCTCTTGGTCCATATGTTACTATTATATTTTTCCATCTGTCGCATACTTTAGGCTCCACATGTCACTCATTTTAAGCTTACATAAGTCACTACTTGTAAGGCTACACATGTCACCAATTGTAATGCTACACATGTCACTAATTGTAAGGCTATATATTTCACCATTTGTAAAGCTACACATGTCACCATTCTATTGCTACATATGTCACAAGTCTAAAATATTATTTGTCACAAACTTAAAGGGCCACTTGTTGCAATTATACTCAAGCCACTTTTCATCCTTTTAACTGAGCCATTTGTCACTTATTTCCAATGCGACATGTCACTATTTCAGAGGCCTAATTAACCTAAATTCCCATAGATAAATTTGTCTTGCTCTTTAACATTTTCTTAAACTAGATGCATAAATCACCTCATCAAAATTGTAATAATAAATTCCTAATTCACTAATTAAAATCCATTAATTCATGTTATTAGTAAATCAAAAAGCAAAACATTGGGAATGTACATTCATATCACATTCATTTTCATTCCATAATATGTCAATTGAGTGCATATACTATCTTGCAATATTTTCTAAATCATGATTCATATGTGTATACGAATATTATGCATGTGAATAAAATGTACCTTGCAAATTCTTAAATGAAATAACTCATGTGACTCAATCTAACAATTTAATCTCTTAACAATTTTAGGAGGCATGATATTACATCATGTCATAACATTAATGGAAGCTCCTAAATCTAACTTGTATCTCTTAATAGTGTTGCTACCTATCTTATAAGGAATGGTGAACATACCTGGATCGTTACATTTGGAAGGAAGTTTACATTGGAAAAATGCTAAGAAATTCTCACTTGTCCTTATATTCTCATTACCAATTAATTTTCTTTTACTAGTGCATAAATCCTTTAAGAAATTTTATATACCTTAGTAGATTTTTCTTGTAATTTTTTTTCCTAACTTCCTTTCTTTAATTTGCATAGGTTTTTCATATTTTTGGGTTAACTATAAATCACCTTGATTAAAGGAATGAGTAATAAAAATACATGGTTAGGGAGGAAAAGATAAATATTGAATAAGGAAACATTAAAGTAAAATAAAAACTAAAAAAATTGCTAGAATAACTCATTGGCTATAATACCAAAACATGGTGTTGTATCACTTACACCCAAGATGAAACCTTACTCCTATGAATTTATGTAGTTGTTGAGCAAAGGTCGATCTTACAGAGAGTTCCTACCCTAGATTTTGTGCTTTATCAATAACAATAAGGCATTTTAATTGAGATAAAAACATGTAATAATATAACTAATAAATCATGAAAATTAAATAATAAAGAAGGAATAGAAAGCAAATGTTGTTCTAAGTCCATATCCATCTTTTAAATTTCATATTGATCATCGATATAATTATAAATCAATTTATGCTTTAAATATTTACTTTTAAAATTATTTCTTATCTCTCCCTACTTGTAGTTAATTAAAAAGAAACATAATCCAATTAACTTTAACTACTAAACAACCTAAGCCACGCACATAAAATATTAACTTAATAGTGGATTTAAGAATTAGAAAGATCAATGAAATAAAACAACACAAGCATGTATAATTCCATTTAGTTAAGTCAATTTTTGTTCCTAAGATCTAAGAATATGATGCAATAATTATTACCCCTAGTTTCTCTAAAATTAAAGAGATTAAATAATTATATGTTTAATATCTAATCAAGAATTAGATTGTAACAAATAATAAATTAATAAGCCTTCTAAAAGTTGAGTGACATAAGTATGAAAGATAACCATAGAAAAACTTAACAAAACCAAAGAAAATTTTTAACTTCTAAATTATAGGTTTTTAGGATCTTTAAATTAGGGAACATATAGTTTTTATACTAGACATGATTTGTAACAACATTGTATATCACATGGTATCTCTAATATCACTTTTAAAAGGGGAATATACGCTCTGACATGCTTGAATCCTATGCAATGTATCATATTATATCTCTTCTTAATGTCACACAAGCTTAAATGTGTCTCATTAAATAAAATGATCATCATATAATTTAATATTAATTTAATATAAAATAAAATATTATTAATTTATATTAATATATTATTTTTATCTTTTTAAATAAAATTAAGAAGTGGGGGAATGTTTGATAATGTTATAATATTTTGCAATATTAGTATATCAAAATTAGTTTTTTCTTTAAGTATCTCATATATTCATGAAATATTTTCTATATAATATTTTTATGATATCATTTATTAACTTAACCTTGAATAGTTATTGATAAGTTTTGAACTTATAAAATTTTGTGGAAAATAGTTAACATTAGTCTTATAAATTGTTTGAGAAAAGAAAGAAAAAGTAAAAGCAACTTAACAAGACATTAGTTTATCGTGGATTTTTAAAACACAAAATATAATGATGTTATTTATTGTTCAATTATTAAATTAAGGGATCCACTATTTCCTTAAAGTAAGGCTTGATGAGTGAGAGGCTCCAACCTCTCTAGTTTGTCAGACGAGTCCTCCTTTTCACCTTTTATCTCTTTTTTCCCATCCAATTTAGAACCACTTTACCTTATTTAGATAAATAAATTAGGGAAGATCCTCTCACCTATATTTTAGTTTTTCTGATCAAGGAAAGTAACAATGGCTACTGAAAGAATTGATGTAATCAGACAATTAGGATCTCTCATCCTTCTTAATCTTCAACGCCCCATTCACCTTATAAAATTTTCCAAACTACTTCTTTTCTTGCTTTACTACGTGAACCAATATACTGTAGACCCTCTAATAGCTCCTTTCGTACGACTTATTATCCACTTGACTTAAGAAATCTCAATCTCATTCCATCGCATGTCTTAAAAGTAGTATCATATACTTCAAATCATCTTTTAGACAAACCTCGAGCATCAATTGGATTATAGCACACCAACATACTTACTAAAGCTAATTAGTGTGTGATAAAACTCTATTTGAGAAATATTATGTCACACCCAATAGAAATTCTTAAGATAGGTATAGCAAAATGGAGATCAACACTTCTAGGATTTTTTAATTATAAAAGGATAACTTCCCTCAAAATGTAAATTTGGCCTCATTTTAATTTGATCCTGATCAATAAGTATGAATTTTTCCTATTCAAATTTCACTCCAAAGCCAATATATTGAGAAATATGAGGCTACACTAGTGCATATAAACAACAATCCTATTTTCTTAAAAACAATTTCCCTTTAGAATGGAGGTAGTAAGCCTTAAACAAAAACATACCCCTATTTGATTGAACTTCCATAATATGTCGTTAGATTATTAGTCTATATTTGGTTTAAGTTACTGGACAAGTTCGAAAGGGAGAGTCGTTTATCTAAATGAATATATTTCCAAATTGAATAGGATTTGATATGATTGAATATGTATTAAAGTGGAAATGGATAGACAAATTTTTGATACCCTAAGTATTATGAAGTTAGAAGAAGTAGGAATCCTTACCAAAGATGAGATACTTCTAAACTATCAATGGAAAACAAATTCTTAAAGAAATAATAAGAAATGGACACTAAAAAGTAAAATTTTCAAATCTAAAGGGCACTAAGAATTAATTGAAAGTGAAAAAAAAAATAAAGACCTTGTTGTTAGCATTAATACAAGCTCATATTAAATTATATCTGAAAGCATGAAAGAATATAAGTCAACATCTAATAAAGGCATAAATCCAATTCAAGATGTTGAGAAAAAGTTAGAATCATTTACTTAAAGAGAGAGGATGAGAAGATAAACATTCCAAAGGTTAACTATTCTTCCATAACAATGAAAACTAGATAGATAAGAACTTAGTGACTAATACTAGGAAAAGGTCAAGTAGTAAACCTAAGAAGAAGGGCTATGGAAAACCCATAAAACTCCTATTCATGTTAAGTAATATTTGGAACTAAAAGGGAATAAATGACTAAAAAATAACATATTTTCCCATAACTGTATGCTTACTAAGAAGCCAATTTGTTATTGGTCTCCTAGACATCAAAATAAAAGCCAAAATATTATAAAAAGGATTTTGGCTTTTGAGTAGAAGATAAAACATAATAAGTAATCATAATGCACACCATAATAGTAAGAATATAGCAACTATTTGTCTATATCAATTTACGATCCATCAGAGCAATTTTCTAATTATTTTTTACATTTTGAGGTAACATTATTAAGCTACATATCCATAATGAATATTACATTGATTTATTCATCCAATTTGGAATGACAGAGGAAAAAATTATAGACTAATCTCATTGGCTTGAAATTTGATTCTATTAGTCCTTGAATAATTATTGGTGACTTTAATTACACCATGTTAGCTTAAGAATTTAGAGTCCATAGGAACACAATAAATTCGTACAGTGTTAACTCTACAGGTTATATATTTAACCCGAGTATCTTAAACCTCATATTAACAAAATACGTCACTTCGACTAATAAGTAATAAGGAATTCAATTGGACTATTAAGTAATAAGGAAAATGGTTCCATAGAAAAATATTAGACATAGATGTAATAAATGCTAGTTAGCATCCTCATTTCTTAATAGTTAGGCCTATTATAACTTCCCTCTATAATCTAATCATTCCCCCATATAACTCAAATTGGCTACCACACCAACTAGAAGGAGGAACCCTTTCAACCTCGATAATTTCTTGATTGCTATATCCAACTATAAAGAAGTAGTAAGGAGGGAAGTAAATAATTACGTAAGAGTCTTTAAAACAATTAAATGTATAATGAAATTAGAGGTTATCAAGTGAGAACTCAAGATTTTGAACAAGAAAAAATTATGCAATATAGAAAATTTCAAGAATAAAGCTCTCAAATTCTTTTCCTCTGTTTAAAAAAAATGTAGGCTAACCCTAAAGATTAGGACCTTGAATGGAAAGAGAAGTCTTTTCTAACTATATTCAACTACTAGAATTTGATTCTTTACTTACAAGATAGAAATTGAGGAGCCTTTCATTAAAAGAAGGGAATAGGAACATTGTGCTCTTCCACAACTCCCTTATAGTAAGAAGAAATATCAACTGAATCTCTTACCTTACGAATAAAAAAGGCAAGTTAACATTAAAACCTCAACAAAATGAAGGAACTTACATATAATTACTTCAAAAGTATGTTAGGCATTGAAATTAACATTGATGTCTCTATGTTATCTATAACATTGGTGCCAAGAAAATGTATGATCATGATGGCTTTAATGTAAATTGTTTCCAAAAATAATGGAACCTTAGGAGGCGTATGGTTATAAAAGCTATTATAGATTTTTTTTAGCAAGGGTACAATGCACTAAGAAAAGACTAATATATATTTAATTCCAAGATTATTAATACCTCAAGCTTAATTGCATATAGATATATCTAATGTTGCAATCTTTTATTTAAAAAAATCTATAAGATCCTAACTTTAAGGCCCAAACTAATCTTAAAAGAGATTATCAAGCTTTGTTAGAGTGCTTTTATCCTTAAAAGAAATACCAGGGATATAATCCTCATAGCTTACGAAATTTTCAATAATTACTATAGAAATAAAGGATCCTAAGTTTATGCCTTAATGATTGACTTCCATAAATCCTTTGACTTAGTCAACTAGAAGTAAGAAAATTAATTTACTTAGGGAGCAACTCCATTTTAATCATTTTAAAGACATAAAAAATTATTTATCTAAGCTTTACATGGTTTGGAAGGCTAGAGTAGCTATCATATTAGTAGTGGATGAGTCTCTTATAAAAAGAGTTACATAAACTTACGTTTAAAAGTACTAATTAAAATTGACAATTCTATTTATTTAATGTTCAATTAGGAAACTTACGTTTAAAAGTACTAATTGAAATTGACAATTCTATTTATTTAATGTTCAATTAGGATGATTTTTATAATTATTTAAACACTAAAAAGAAGTATGATCAAACTTAAATTTCGATAGAAAGCTTAAGTACCCAAATTTATCATCAACCTTACATTTTATAATAACATATTTACATGCAATACTTAATTGGTTTTTTGTAGTTTATATAAATTCTAACTATTAATTTTCTTCTGTTTGTGAAGGATATATGCATAATACTTGCTAGAGTGTAGTGAACTTAAACATATGATGTACCCTAAATAATAATAAGTTAAAAACAACTTAGTTTAATATATTGGATGCATAAATCAATGAGTACAATAACTTTATTTTCATTAAACCTAAATTAATTTAAAAGTGACACAATCAAAATTTTTATATGGTTTAACTTTTTTATTATTCTTTTCAACCATAAAAAAGTGATCCTAAATGATAAGAAAAACATATCCAATACCTTTTTAAAAAAATTCAACTATTATAATTATCAGTTAAAAAAGAAAAAAGAGTGAAAAAACAAAACAAGAGTTTTGAAAACAAAATAAAGTATCTTAATCAGTGGTAAACTAAAAGTACAATATTATATGTTCTTAACAAATAAAGATATTATAAGATGCATATTAAGCTTTAACTTAAGATTCCATATAATAATGCCATAATGTTATTTTTATATATAACTAATTTAACTTGATTTTTATCATAATCATTGTTTTTACAATTATCTATCTCCCTCTATTTTCTTTGTATAGAATTTTTCCTCTATGTTCACATAAAAATTCTTTGGTATTAAACCATGTGAGATTCTAACTCATAGTTTTGGTGATAAAAAAATGTTATTACTAATATTTTTATCATTAATGATAATAGAAAATTAGATCAATTTCAATATAAAGGTAAATTGTAAAAGATCCAATTAAATTAACTGACTAGTTAAATGATAAAAAATGTGTATAAGGAGCACGTATACAATTTAAGAGAGCTTTAAATGAATTCAGTTGAAGAAACAAGAACAAGGAGGAGTTCAACATAACAAGATTTAATGAAATCATTACAACAACCTATTTTAATCTTATCTTATTAAATTTAATGAATCAATGACTCAATCATCATTTGATCATTTTTCACTTAGGCATATTACATATACATTATTATAATAAGAGGAAATTTATAAAGATTTTAAAGAAAAAGTCCCTTGATATATTAAAATACATTTTTGGAACTTTTGAAGTTGTTTTGGATTAAGTTTATATCAAAGAAATGTGTTTGGATTATTTGAAATAAAATGAGAAGTTTTAAAAAAAATATTTAAGGATGTTTGGTTAATTACTATAATAATTTAGGTTATCAATATTAGGGTTTTGGATATATTAGTCAACCAATATGACAATGTTATCAACCAATATCTTTTGAAAACATTTACCATAAGTTTATTATCACATTAGTTAGTTAATATACTAGAATGGTTGTATATGTGACAAAATGGTTGACCAATGCAATAATTACTAGTTGTAGTAATGACTATTTTTATTTCTAATGATTATTTTAAGTCGATTTGAGGATTAATAGACTATATATGAGTTATAGGAGTAAATTTAATCATCATAGAGAGTTGCCAAGAGCCTTAACAGGAAAATATATATTTGCATTACCTAAACACATGTTGAGCTTTTATTCATTTTTGTAAGCAAAAGAAGGATTTGAGTTTTTATACTTATTTTAATTTAGAAATTGCTTATGATGCACTTTGTTGAGGGTTATTTTTCTTAAATTGAATTTGTATTAGTAATAGAGAAAGTTATATGTCTACTGTAATTCAAGGCTTATAACCTTAACTTAATTTGCAAATGCCAAAAAGCCCAGGAATTGAAACATTACATATAGACAAACAAAGAGTACGTTGTAGCTAAGCTATAGTTCCATTTTCTCTTCATTTTAGTTGAAAGTGTATGATGTGTATTTTTAGCATATATGGAAGCTCGGATCTTGATTAGCAAGTCGTATTTCTCTACTTTCATATATGTAAATCTTCGGCCATTTCTCTCCTTTAAAATGGTGTAAAAGTAAGAGTAAAAGCTGCCTTGTAGAGAATTGCATTAGTTGTCCCAATTTTAGATTTTCGAATATGCCATTCCAGAGTTGACTCCTACCCATATCTGCTACTAGTCTCTAGTAGCATATGTAAAATCATGCTCCAGATTGCCTTAAAGTATCTGCAAAGAAGGAAAAGATGATCTTTTTCCTCCACTGTCATTTCACATATAATACAAATATCATCTTCATTTCTATGTCATTGTCTTTAGGTATTAAGTCTATTATTAATTGTCAGCCAGGTGATGAATAAGGCTTTAGGGATCACAGTATTGCTTTATAAAAGATTATGCCATGGGAATTCAATGGTGCTGGAAGAGAATAATTGATAGCAAGACTTATTGGAATATTCACCATTTAGATTAAGAGACCAAATGATAGTTTCTGAAGTTCTTACAACATTCAATCGAGGTAAGTGTGCAACTAAGGAGTTAAATCCTCTGAAATTACTCATCCAATCTTCATTTCAAATCAGTAAAGAGACTTTAAGATGAAGTGATTGTCGATTCCTTAAGTGTGGAAATTCATAGTTGCGTATAAGAGTGCTAACCTTAAGCTAGTTATCATAACATAGCCATGTTGCTTCTCCATTCCCAATTAGATGTTTAATGTAAGGCTAGATAGTATCCCTCATCTTTATCATTTGTTTGAGTATCCATGAGACATCTTTTCTATAATCTACTTTCCAAAAGTTTAAATTTTTGAGGTGGTACTTATGCATCCATTTGATCCATAATTCTTGATGATTTGTATACAATCTCCAAAGTCTTTAACACTTGAGAACACTTTGCATTGTTGTGATTGGAATAATACCAATTCCTCCATTTTTCTTCGGAGTAGTTACTTCACTCCATTTTATCTTCGCATTTTTGGAATGATCTATTTTTTCCTGTCTATAAAAATGCTTCTAGTGTTCTATCAATCGCCTTAATAGTTTGCTTTAGCAAAGCAATGTGGGTTGTCTAATGTAAGTATAATTTGCTAAGAACAAATATGATAAGTATGAGTCTAGCAGTATTAAGACGAATTTGTTCCGCCATACATTAACTCTAGATTTGATTCTTTAAATGATAAGCAAGCAATCATTGAACTTAGGCTTCTATGTAGTAATAGGTACTCCCAAATAGTAAAAGGTGGTAGAGTGTATATGAAGATTGGTAATTCTTCTAATTTTTCTAAATTCCTCACATCAACAAATAGAAAGAGACAAATCTTCTCATAATTAAAATGTAACCCTAAACAATCAGCAAATATCTTGAGAACATGCATTATTGTGCTAACTGAATGAGCTTCAGCACCATATATTAGTAGTAAATCATCCACATACATCAAATGAGTGAGATTTAAGTGACTACATTGATAGTGAAATTGGAATTTTCAGTTGTATAAGATTATATTGTGTAACAGTCTTGATAAGCTTTCCACAACTATTGTAAAAAATAAGGAGACAAAGGATCATCTTAGCTGAGACATTTGGCAATTTTAAATGGTTTAGTAAGGATACCATTAATAAGCACACTCAAAGAAGGAGTTTAGATACAAACCACGATCCAACTTATAAATAGTTAAGGAAGTTTTAAAGCATTAAGGTAAAATCGAATAACACTATAGCTAATAGTATTAAATGCTTTGAAAAAGTCAATTTTGATAGGACACCTGTTGAGTTATTTACCAAATTTGTAATCCTTCAGTAATTCTTGCAACAATATGATGTTATCCCCTAAGCTTCTATTAGGGAGAAAGACTCTTTGTGCAGTGCTTATAATATTTAAGATTGCCATTTTGAGTCTTACTAAGAGCTTTAATATCACTTTATATATAGTATTACGGCAAAAGATAGGCCAAAAGTCTTTTATGTTCTATGGATGATGTTTTTTAGGCACCAAAAAAATATAAATATGATTGATTTGTTGAAGCAATTGAGAGTAGTTAAAGAACTCTTAGATTGTCTCAGTAAATAGGCTAAGTGATGTCATATGACTTTTGAAAGAACAAGGTGGTGAAATCATCATGTCTAAGTGACTTAAAAGGGTGTAAACTGAACAAGACTTGCTTAACATCTTATTCAGATATCAGGTAGATCATTAGTTCCATGGTTTCATAGTTAATTGGGCACTCAAATAGTCTTTACATGTTGGAGCTCGGTATAAAAGATTATGTTGTTCCCATCAGGTTAACGAAGTAGTTTCTTGCAATTTCTTTAAGGTCCTTCAGGTTTGTATGCTCCTTCCTAGAATTATCTTAAAGCATTAAGATAATGTTAACATTTCTTATGGCTAGTAATAAAGAGTGGAAGAATTTTGTATTGGTTTCACTTACTTTAAACCAATTGATTTGAGCCTTCTATTGGAGAATTGAGTTCTAAAATCTGAGGGCTTCTTGGTATTCTTGGAGATTTTTCACTTCAGTTGATCTTAAAATAGAAATGTAAAGAGATTTATAACAATCTTTTTATGCTAAGGCTAGTTGTTCCTTAAGAGTTGTGAGGTTGATGTTTTTTTCATACATAAGAGACTTCATAGCCTTCTTCACCAATTGTAATTTTAACCATCAGCTAAAATGGCTTGTAACCTTCAAATGTTAAACTCCAACACCTTCAGATAATTCCAAGTAATTCTTCCATATCAGTGATAGCATTGAAGAATATAAATGGAAAGTCACTATTCTGGTATCAGTCAATCTCCAAATCAACATGTAAGAATGATCAAACAACAAATTATCCCCAAAGTGAAAAAAGGAATTGGTAAATTGATTTAGTCGAACTGAATTAACCAGTGACCTATTAAGCTTTTTCCTAATGAGTAAATTACCCTGTTGGTTGTTGGACCAAGTAAACAATTGGACCAAGTAAATAATCTTCTAGTAGCTTTTAAGTCCACTAAATCTATCTTGTTGAGGAAATTTTAAAGTTCTTTGTTCAAGACAAGGTTAAAGTTCCTTCCTCCTTTAATTTTGGTTGAATTTAATAAGCAATTAAAATCCCTTACTACAAGCTAAGGATTATGGATTCTAGTTTGAGTATGAATTCTAGTTTGACCATAAATCAAGTTAAACAATAGCTTGTCCCTTTAAAACTTGAAGGTTGAAGCATATACTATAGATATATCAAAGATAGTAGACATAACTCTTAGTTGACATTGTACATGTAGAATTTGATCAGTAACTTGTATTACTATCACACCAACCAGATTAGCATTATATAGGCAAATTATTTAGCCATTGTAATGTAAACAATGATTGGAGATAAGAGTGTCATTTATTTTGGTTTCAAGAATACATATGGGTATAGGTTTCTTATTCCTTACCATCTCTTTCACCAAAGACTTTTTGAGAGTGTCATTAAGCCCTCTCATGATCCAGATTAGTATTACCATTTAAGGGGGATTCTCCTTTTATTTTGGTTCAAATATGCTTAGATGCATGTATAACTAAGAATAAGAAATTAAAATATGATATGTATGAAAAGATATAATCTAAGAATGTGATTGTTATCAATAATAAAATAGATGATCTTTTGCATGAGAATGAGGTATTAAAGAAGGTGATCAATGATAAGTGCTTGATCGATTATATATTTATTCCCTAATGCTCAGTGATTAATGACATATTGCACTTAAGATACTTATTTTAGTTTAGGTACAAGTTAAAGAAACAAGAAATAAAATGATTTCAACTCATAACATTGGTGTCATTCTATTAATGTTCGATCTTATTTGACATTATGAAGCCATGAGTCATTTAGGGTGAAAATGGGACAAAGAATGAAAGAATTGGAGTCACTATGACTGACACGATCATCTTTAAGAATATGTAACCCACCAAAAGCATGTATGAACTTGAAGATGCTATTTTAACCACCTTTATGACCTACACTCCTGAGTGGAGACTTACACATCTATATAGGTGAATTACATTATGATAGGTGTGAAATGCATCGTATTTTAGGGTATAGTTTGATATGTGTTTAGCATTCAATTGTTTAGTATGCGTTTAGGGTAGAATTGTATTAGTTTGTGATTTATTTGTGTTTTAAGTGTTTTATGGGTTAGAACAATCCTTTAAGCTTAAACATGATGTTTTTAAGGTACCTTGATGTGTTTGTTAGTATTTTAGGGTCAAGATCGAAGAACAAAATAATTTCGGAGCAAATTGGGGACAATTGCATGGGCGACGATCGTGGCCTATGACATAGGATTTGGAATAACAGTTGATGATAGGATTTTTTGGATGATGATGTTTCTAAACTCGCCTTTACGATTTTATTTTTGATTTAATGAAATTTGATTATTTGTGTGTTATTTGGATTTATTGTGATTTATTTCTGGAAGTGTATAATTCGATAATAAACTGAGAGGGTGACTTGAATGAAAAATAATTAAATTGGACTAATGAGAGTTAGGTGATTTAATAGAACAAGAATTAAATCAAATTGGTAAATTGTGTGAATAGAGATCTTACATAGGTTTCTGATAGTTTATTGGACAACTTCAGGCCTAATTAGGGTTTTGGATAGGTTGTTAATTTAGAAATTGTAACTTCGATAATTTGATTAGGGTTTATAATTTAAAGTTAATAGTTATAACTCAAAAGAGAGTAATCAACCCTAGAGTCGTGTAGAACCAATAATCCGATAATTTGTAATCGATTAGGTTAGCGTTAAAGATAGGTAAATTTCCCTTTCTCTCAATTGGTAATTTCTCAGGTTGATCCTTGAGTATGTGTTGCAACTGCTAAATTGTTAATAGTTTCTTGATTGATACTTAAATTGTAACTACTAAATTGTTAAATCTTCATTGATTAAATTGAATTCTTGTTTTAGTTTCGTTACATTTTGAATTTTTGCGATTTGTTTTGGCCTTAGATTTTAGAATTAGATTGTCCCTCTTTATGGGATCGACACCTTAGGTACTACGCGAATGACCTGTGCACTTACAGATTATTGAGGTTAATCAATTAAAAATTACACACATCAATAACCCGATCAATTTTTTTTGCCAATGGAATAGTAATTTATTTAAAATGAACAACAATTTTTTTTATTGCCTACTTTATTGCTTTAGCTACTCGTTTCTATGAAAAATAACCAACAAAGCTACTTAAATCGAAAGACCTCAAATTATGAATGAATATGACAATTTATAGGGTTATCACTTAACACTAAATCCTAATCAAGCTGTATATTTAGCCAAAGAATCCAATTTACTAATTTTGCGAGCCAATGATTCTTCACAACCTAATAAACTATATTCAAAATTAAGTCAATTTCATTCCATCTAAGCCATTGACATATTCATATGATTCACAAAATGCAACCTAAAAACTATCACATAATACACAAAATTCACATTCTAAGCAAAACACATAGCCCTCCCCATACTTGAACAACACATGATCCTCAATATGAGAAGGGGATAAACAAATACACGTGGAAAGGAGAGAAACACAGATTAAAGTAAAAACAAAATAAAGACCAATTTTTTTATCAAAAGGGTTAGAACAAAGCCTCATGGTGATGGAGGTAGTGATGGTGTTGGAGGTGGCAGTTGGACACCTTGAGCCTGATGTCTAATCTTAGAATTGCTTAAAGAAAGTGAGAGAAATAATGATCCCAGATCAATTCAAATTACAGAAGTTTTATCAAAAGTTCAAAACAACGCTAACTAAACCTAACAATTTTAATCAAGCTACTAAACATGCTAATTTATGGTCATTAAATTGACCTTACATCTATGAGGATGTCTTAATTGTTTGAACAGAACGAAATCACTTCCTTATCTTTGGGAATTGCTTCTCCGAGATATAGCTTGTAATGATGCTCGTTGACTTTGAAAGTTTCCTTGTTAGCATTTTCTAGTTTGAGGGCTCCATGATCGAAGACTTGATCAATCCCACGAGGAGAGATAATCTAATCCTAAAATCTAAGGCCAAAAGAAATCGTAAAAATTAAAAATGTAACAAAACTAAAACAATAGTTTAATTCAATCAATGAATTAAATCAATTCAAGAATCAATCAAGAAAATATTAACAATTTAGCAGTTGAAACACACACTCAGGAATCAACATAAGGAATTACCAATTGAGAGAGAGGAAATTTTTACCTATCTTTAACGCTAACCTAATCGATTATGAATTACTGGATTACTGGTTCTTGACGATCCTAGGGTTGATTACTCTCACTCTCTCAAGTTATAACCATTAACCTTAAATTATAAACCTAATAAGATTATGGAAGCTACAATTTCTTAATTAAAAACCTATCCAAAACCCTGTTTAGATTTAAAGTTGTCCAATAAACTATCAAAAACCTATGCAAGAGCTCTCTTCACACAATTTATCGATTTGATTTTATTCTTATTCTATTAAATCACATAACTCTCGTTAGCCTAATATAATTATTTTTCATTCGATTCGCCCTCTCAGTTTATTATTGAATTACGCACGTCTAGAATTAAATCACAATAAATCCAAATAACACATAAATGATCAGATTTCATTAAAAAATAAAACCCCAAAGGTGAGTTAAGAAACATCGTCAACGTCCAAAAAATCTATCATCAACTATTATTCCAATTCTATACAATAATAAAACTGAAAATAGTAGGAAATATGAAATTGAACAGATGACAAGAGGCAGCGACTTCAAGAAACTCCTGATTCAAGAAGTATGTCGGGTTAGCTTCTTCTCTTCTTCTCTCTTCCTTCTTCTCTTTCTCTATCTCTCAATAATTCTCTCTAGGGTTTCTCTAAAAGTTCCTAATGAAAAAGCTCCTTCTTTATTTTCTTGATGTTCTATTTATGTTTGTTTATGTTTAGGGTTGAACTAGGGTTTATCTGAGGTCCGAAAGGTCTAAAAACTCCCTCAAAATGTGAAGTTTGGAAGTAGCTATACATATGCTCGACGTAGGCCACGATCATGGCCTATGTTAGGCCTTTCTGTCACAATCGCAGCCTATGCA
The DNA here is from genome assembly GCA_025504915.1 of Erythroxylum reticulatum. Classification (NCBI taxonomy): domain Eukaryota; kingdom Viridiplantae; phylum Streptophyta; class Magnoliopsida; order Malpighiales; family Erythroxylaceae; genus Erythroxylum; species Erythroxylum reticulatum. Next base: position 23,336 of record JANSVA010167398.1, read on the forward strand.
ATTGGCCCCAATTTCATCCTAAACTCCTCCGTTCTTCGATCTTTACCTTGAAACACTAACAAACACATCAAGGTACCTCAAAAACATTATATTTAAGCTCAAAGGATTTTTCTAACCTATAAAACATTGAAAACACAAATAAATTACAAACTAACACAATTATTCCCTAAATACATACTAAACAATTGAATAAACGGCTAAACACATATCAAACTATACTCTAAAATATGATGTATTTCACACCTATCAACATCCTTACACTTAAATGTTTGCTTGTCCTCAAGCAAACAAAACAAAAAACAACACAAAGCACAAAGCACAAAGCACAAAACACAAAACACAAAACACAAAGCACACAATGCAACAAATGAGGCAATCACTTCAACTTCACGAAATAGTTTAACTCTAAACACAATCATTCAAGTTATTCCAAATTATTAACATGAAAATTTTGTAGCTAAGCACCTTGGACTCAATATACAACTAATCAAAATTTTGATGTTGAGTCTATTCACCCCTATCACTTGCACACACACATTGATAATTATTCAGTCAAAACAAAATTATAGCTATTCCTTAATAGGTTTTATAAAAATCAAGCTACTAATAAGTTTGTAAGGTTTTTATTTGAAAACATTCTTTTTGTTGATTTTCTTTAAGGACATGAATCTAGTCTTTTACGCGGAGGCAAACATTTGTGATGAATGTCGATCCGGTTACTGAACTAAGTCATGTTATTATCAAGCTGCTTATTTGGAATGTCACTATAACCTTTTTACACGAAGGCACACATTTTTTATGGGTGTCAATTCGATTACTCATCTACATCACATTCTCAACTGGCTACTAGCTCTATTCATAACCCGAAGGCCAGTGGAATAGTTATTTAGCTAAAATTATACAACCTTGAAAAAAAAAGAAGTTGGACATAAAATATATGACACATCAACTTGGATATCATCAGACAACAATAGGGAATCTCAAGAGATGAATGCTAAAAAGATATGGAAAGAAGGATGGTGGAGAAAATATATCACGGAAACCGACAAACCCTTATAGATGTCATGAGGCCACAGCTCAATGCCTATCATCAAGGAATTACGTGACCACCGGTGCAAGAGAATATGTTTGAGATCAAACCATTACTGCTAAACATGTTGCCAACTAATGTGCAATTCTACGGGTTAGACAATGAGGATCCCAATGCTCATTTAGCTAATTTCTTATAAATTAGTGAAACCTTCCGATATATTAGGATGTCAGAGGATGTTGTTAAGATAAGGCTCTTTCCCTTTACACTTAGGGATCGAGGTAGGCCCTAGTTAAATTCTCTCCACCCATCCAACATCATAACTTAGGAACAGTTAGTGCGAGTTTTCCTAGATAATTATTTCCATCTTAATTAGACAATAGGAATAATAAAGGAAATTATCAATTTCTAGCAAAATGATGGGGAGTCTTTATATGAAGCATAGAAGTAGTATAAGGAGTTATCCTTGTCATAACCTACCAAACGAATTCCTACTGCAAACCTTCTACACTGGAGTTAATCCACCCATAAGGAGCACCATAGACATACCTACTGGAGGATCATTCATGAGGAAAACAGTTGAAGCAGCACACAATCTGTTAGAAGACATGGCATACACTAGTTATCTTTGGACATCAAAACAAAGTATAAAGCAGTCAACCTTTTGGGAACTAGGAGGAATGATTGTTGCTACAAATTCAATGACAACATTGTAGGCTGAGATTGATAACCTAACCAAGCAATTAAATAGCTTAAAAGCCACCTCTCCTCTCCAGTCACAGCAATACAGCACGAATATAAGTCATATGGACAAGAGAGCTATATCGCAGCTAATTGTTTCTTAGAGAAAAACAATAATGTGGAGTAATTCAACTTTAATAGAGCACAAGTTGGTAAGAGAGATAGCAATCTTTATTCCATCACATACCAGTTGGAGTGGCATAACCACCCCAATTTTCATTAGTTTAACAATACTGAAATTTAGTTTAGAAATCAAAGGTCCCATAGATATCAACAAGATAAATAAAATGACTATGATTCTAAACTGGATAAGATCATGGACAAGCTCATAAGTATGGATGAGGCCTAGAAGAGGTTAGAAGAGCAAATTGACTAGGTAATAAGGACTCATGCCTCTTTTATTCTCAGCCTGGAGGTTTAAGTGGAGCAGCTTCCTAATGTGTTATCTACAACAAGTGTAGGAAGTCTTTCGAGTAACACAGAATTATATCCAAGAGAGCAAGTTAAGGTTATAACACTTAGGAGGGGGATAGAGTTAAGAGAACTGATAGATAGACTAGGTAAAACTTACTTTATAGAAGACCAAAAGAAACAGAAAAAGGATGAAGAAAGGAATGAGGACCCTCTCTATGTTCCTCCTCCGCCTTACCCACCGAGAATACCATTCATAAGAGTTGATGATGTCGAATCTTGAAAGGAGTATAAGGATGAAGAACAAATGACAAAGAACATTGAGTTTGAAGAAGCTATGAAAGTCTCTATTCATGAAGCTATGAAAGTCACCCCTTTACCAAACAAACTGCTAGACTTAATAAAAGATTCAGGAAGTTTCGTTATTCCCTATTTTATTGACAGTTTGTTAGTGAAAAGGGCATTACTAAAATTAATTGGTTTTCTCAACTTTATCAATATTGTCCTTCTAATCATTTTACAATTTGTAGCTTACTCGCAGGCTACAAATTTGATGATAAACGAGAAGGGTGGAAGCAATCCACTCATAATTGATCCTAGCTGAGCTTCCAAGGATGCAGGCCAAGCTAATGACCCTAAATTAGCACGTTTATTAGTTAGATTTCAATTATTATGTAGTTAGGTTTGTTTTAAATTTTAAATAAGTTCTAAATGGTTTGGATTGCTAATTATTTTACTCTCTTGAATCACTTATAGGATAGAAAAACACTTTTGAAGTCAAACGGATTTGGTCTCAACAATATCACCATCACTACCTCCATCACCATAAACGATTTTATGTTCTAACCCTTTTCTTTTCATTTTTCTATAATTTTTTCTTATGTTTTTTGTATATTGAGTTTTATTTCCCCTGGTGTTTTTGTGTATCCTTCTCACATTGAGGACAATGTATTGTTCAAATGTGGGGAAGGTTGTGTGATTTTACCTTAAGTGTGAATTTTTCAGATTGTATGATAGTTTGTTTAGGTTGTATGATGTGAATTGTGTGAATGCGTCAATGGCTAGGAATTAATGGGATAGAATTGGCCTTGAACGTAATCTTTTAGGTTGTGAAGAATTATTAGTTTGTTAAATTAGGGACATAAGTTACTTAAGGCTAAATATGTTGGTTAATTAGGATATGATGTTAGTCAATTCACCCTGGGAATATGCCATACTCATTTATAAATTTAGGCCAATGAAATAAGTGGCATTATTAGTACATTTTTATGAGAATGATTAGCTAAAGCAAAAAGTTAGGCAAAATTTTGTGTTAAAAAAAAGGTTGTATAATTATAACTAAAATAACTATTTTGTTGGCCTTCAGGTTATAAATAAAGCTAGTAGCTAGTTGAGAATGTGATGTAGCTAAGTAACTGGATTGACACATATCACAAATGTGTGCCTTTATGTCAAATGACTATAATGACATTCCAACCAAGTAGCTTAATAACAACATGACTTAGTTAAGTAATCGGATTGACATTCATCACAAAGTTTTGCCTCCACGTAAAAGACTAGGTTCCTGTCCTTAAAGAAAAATCAACAAAAAGAATATTTTCAAATAAAAACCTACCAAACTTGTTAGGAGCTTGATTTTTCATGAAAACCTACTGAGGAATAACTGCACTTTTTATTTTGGATGAATGATTATCAATGTGTGTGTGCAATTGATAGGGGTGAATGGACTCAACATTAAATTTTTGATTAGTTGTATATTTAGTCCAAGGTGCTTAGACGCAGATTTCGCATTTTAATAATTTGGAACAAATTGAATGATTGTGTTTAGAGTTAAATTATTTCGTAAAGTTGAATTCATTGCCTCATCTGTTGCATTGTGCGTTTTATGCTTTGTGTTGTTTGTTGTTTCGTTTGCTTGAGGACAAGAAAATATTTAAGTGTGGGGATGTTGATAGGTGTGGAATGCATCGTATTTTAGGGTATAGTTTGATATGTGTTTAATCGTTTATTTTATTGTTTAGTATGTGTTTAGGGTATAATTGTGTTAGTTTGTGATTTATTTGTGTTTACTGTGTTTTATGGGTTAAAACAATCCTTTGAGATTAAATATGATGTTTTTGAGGTACCTTGATGTGTTTGTTAGTGTTTCAGGGTAAAGATCAAAGAACGGAGGAGTTTTGGAGCAAATTGGGGCCAATTGCATAGCCCACAATAGAAAGGCCTGACATAGGCCATAATCGTGGCCTACATCGGATAGATGCGCAACCACTTCCAAACTTCATACTTCGAGGAATTTTTGGGACCTTTCAAACCCTGAAAAAACAATAGTTTAACCCTAAACACAAAAGAACATAAATAAAACAACAAGAACAGAAAGAAGGAGCTTTTGCATCAGCCACTTTAAAGAAAACCTAGAGACAATTATCGAGAGATAGAGAAACAGAAGAAGGAAGAGAGAAGAGGAGAAGAAGCTAGCTCGACGTACTTCCTAGATTATGAGTTTCCCGATGTCGCTGCCTCCCGTCGTCCATTTAATTTTTTATTTCTTATTATTTCCAGTGTTATTATTGTATAGAATTAGAATAACAGTTGATGATAGGAATTTTTGGATGTTGATGATGTTTCTAAACTCACCTTCGGGGTTTTATTTTTCATTTAATTAAATATGATTATTTATGTCTTATTTGGATTTATTGTGGTTTAATTATGGACGTGAATAATTCGATAATAAATTGAGAGGGTGAATCGAATGAAAAATAATTAAATTAGGCTAACGAGAGTTAGGTGATTTAATAAAACAAGAATTAAAGCAAATCGATAAATTGTGTGAAGAGAGATCTGTTAGTTTATTGGACAACTTCAAATCTAATTAAGGTTTTGGATAGGTTGTTCATTGAGAAACTGCAGCTTCTATAATCTGATTAGGGTTTATGATTTAGAGTTAATAGTTATAACTTGAGAGAGAGAGTAATCAACCCTAGGATCGTCTAGAATTGATAATCCAATACTTCATAATCAATTAGGTTAGCGTTAAAGATAGGTAAAATTTCCTTTCTCTCAATTGGTAATTT
>JANSVA010167808.1:0-28579 GCA_025504915.1 Erythroxylum reticulatum
GTTTGAGCTAGATAATGGAAGAAAGGTGATGTTTATGGGAGACAGAAAATTTAGCTAATCGAGAATCGTTTCGACTTTAGTGGTAGAGAAAAGGTTGAGGAAAGGGTGTGAAGCATTTTTGATCTATGTGGTAGACACGAAGGCAAATAGAGGGGAGTTAGAAGAAATTCCTATAGTCATGGAATTCCCGGATGTTTTTCCCAAGGAATTGCCAGGACTACCTCTACCAAGGGAAATTTAATTTCCCATTGAACTTCTTCCAAGTACTGCGCCGATCTCAATTCCGCCTTATAGAATGGCTCCAGTAGAATTGAAGGAGCTTAAAGAGCAATTGGAAGAGTTGTTGGAGAAAGGTTACATTAGGCCTAGCTCTTCACCTTAAGGAGCTCCAATTCTTTTTGAAAAGAAGAAAGATGGATCATTGTGAATGTGTGTGGATTATAGGAAACTAAATCGGATCACTATCAAGAACAGATATCTGCTCCCATGTATAAATGATTTGTTTGATCAGTTGTAAGGGGCAAAGGTCTTTTCTAAGATAGATTTGAGATCAGGTTACCATCAGTTGAGGATAAAGGAGTCTAATGTGTGAAAGACTAATCTTAGAACATGGTATGGCTACTTTGAGTTCTTGGTCATGCCTTTTGGGATAACAAACGCACTTGCAGCTTTTATGGATTTGATGAATAGAGTCTTTAGGCCATTCTTAGATGAATTTGTCATTGTCTTTATTGATGATATTTTGGTCTATTCTAAAAGTAATAGGGAGCATAAGGAACATTTGAGGATTTCTTTAGGGACATTGAGGAAGAATGAGTTGTATGCCAAATTTAATAAATGTAAATTTTGACTGAAAGAAGTGACATTCCTTGGACATGTAAATTCAGAGCAAGGAGTGCTTGTGGATCTGAGGAAGATAGAAGTAGTTGTAAAATGGGAAGCCCCTAAGAATGTAGCTAAAGTAAGAAGTTTTTTGGGTTTAGCTGGGTATTACAAAGGTTTATGAAGGGCTTTTCTATGATAGCAGCTCCAATTTCCAAATTGACGAGGAAGAATCAGAAATTTGTATGGATAGATGAATGTCAAAAGATCTTTGGGGAGCTTAAGTACAAATTGATGAGTGCACCGATTTTGATTTTGTCTTCGGCTAATGATGGATACATAGTATATAGTGATGCCTCGAGGAAGGGATTAGGTTGTGTGTTGATGCAAGAAGATAAGGTGATTGCTTATGCTTCTAGGCAATTAAAATCTTATGAGATGAACTATCCTACACATGATTTGAAGTTGACTGCCATAATTTTTGAATTGAAGATTTAGAGACAATACTTGTATGGAGTCACTACCAAGGTATTTACAGATCACAGGAGTTTTAAGTATTTGATAAGCCAAAAGGAGTTGAATTTGAGACAAAGAAGATGGTTAGAACTGTTAAAATATTATGACTTGATGATAGATTACCACCCGGGAAAAGCGAATGTAGTAGCGGATGCATTGAGTAGGAAGTCCACTATGGCACATATGGAGACAGTGTACCTTCCTTTGCTAAAGGAATTAGCTAGACTTAATGTGACATTGAGACAAGTCGAGCCTGATTGTGTGTTGGCTAATTTTAGAGTGAGACCAGCATTGAATGAGAAGATTAAGGAGTTGTAGGAGCAAGATGAATATTTGAGCAGGCTTAGAGAAGAGATTAGAAGTGGTAAACCTTCTAGAATAGAGATCAAAGAAGATGGATAGATGGTGGTAGGTAACCGACTGTGTATTTTAGATATGAGGGAATTGAAAGAAGAGATTCTAGGTGAGGCACACAATACGCCTTATGCTATACATCTAGGAAGCACGAGAACATATAGAGATTTGGAAGAGCATTTCTGGTAGAAAGGAATGAGGAAAGAAGTTGTAGATTATGCTAAAAGATGCTTAGTGTGTCAGCAAGTTAAAGCTGAACACTAAGCATCTTCAGGCAAACTTGAACCTCTACCGATTCCAGAATGGAAATGGGAGAAGATTTCGATGGATTTTTTGATAGGATTGCCGAGGACTAGCAGGAAGCATGATGCAATATGGGTGATTGTGGATAGGCTAACCAAGTCAGTACATTTCTTGCTAATTAAGCAGACAGATTCTTTGAATGCTTTACTGACATAATCAGACTTCATGGGATTCCAAGCTCTATAGTTTCAGATAGAGACCCTAGGTTCACCTCCATATTTTGGGAAAGCTTACAGGAGGCTTTAGGAACTAAGTTACATTTTAGTACAGCTTTCCATCCATAGACCGATGTTCAATCGGAAAGAACAGTATAGATATTGGAGGCAATGTTAAGAGCTTGTGTTATGGACTTCAAAGGTGCATGGGATGATCATTTACCTTTAATTAAGTTTGCTTACAATAATTCCTATCACTCAGGAATTCAGATGGCATCTTATGAAGCTTTGTATGATAGGAGGTGCAAAACTCCTATTTGTTGGGATGAGGAAGGTGAACAGAGACTTGTACGATTTGAATTGGTGTAAGTCACTATTGATAAGATTAAATTGGTGAAACAAAGACTTAAAGCAGCTCAAGATAAAATGAAGAGCTATACGGATGCACATAAAAAAGAGATGGAATTTGAAGTGGGAGACAAAGTGTTTCTTAGAGCTTTTCCAAGGAAAGGGGTTTTGAAATTTGGTAAGAAGGGCAAGTTTAGTCCAAGATACATATGCCCATATGAGATTATTGAAAAGATTGGGTCTTTAGCCTACAAGTTAGCTTTGCCACCGGAATTATCTAAGATACACAACGTCTTCCATGTATCGATGCTGAGGAAGTACCGATCGGATCCTTCACATATAGTTCAACCTTGTGAGGTTCAGTTGAGGGAGGATTTGACATATTAAGAACAACCAATAGAGATCTTAGATTTAAAGGAAAAAGTATTAAGAAATAAGATTGTGAAGCTTATGAAAGTCTTATGGAAGAACCATTTGACGGAGGAGGCAACATAGGAGCCTTTGGAAGCAATGAGGGAGAAGTATCCACACCTTTTGGAAGACGTAGATAAGAATTTCGAGGATGAAATTCTTTGAGGGGGGAGAGTTATTGGACCCTGAATTTTTTTTCTAATTTTACGCTTTATTATTTAGTTTTTTTAACGTTTTGGTTAATTATTCTATTTTCTGATTAATTTTGAATGTAGTCTTTGATTTAGTGGCATAAATAGAGATTAGAAATTGATGCAAGGATTAAAATTAATTTAGAATTAACATGGGAAGGTTAGAAGTAAGTTAGCTTAAAGGAGTTAGTAGATGGATTAGATGAAAGAAGGGGCAAGATTGGAAGGGCAAGATTGGAAAGGAAAAGTAAGTGAGGGACAATTTTGGAAGAATAAGCTAAAGACGAGTCTTAAATTAGAAGAGGGAAGAGAGAGTGTCATGAGAACCAAGGAGAAAGAAGAGAAAAACGAAAATAAGAGAGGAAAAAGGGAAGTTTTGGTGAAAAAGGAAGAGAAGAGGAATTGGGTTTGTTAAGGTATGTAAATCCTCTTTTCTTGCTCTGTTAAAGAAATGGGTTGTATTGAGGATAAAGGAGTTTGAGAGTAAAAAGTTTTGTGGGAATAAGATGGATTAGGAGATCCCAATCGATTTTAGGGTTTCTAAACTAGATACTAAGTTTTCTAACCTAGATGGACTATGGTAGGTTAGATTTGAGTTTCATTGTACTATTACAATTATATGATTTTTCTAAAGTTATAAATTCTACTAGAATGTTGGTTTTGAATGAACCTTTGGTTGTTTTAGGACACCAAGGAAATATTACCTAAGAGCAAAGGGAAAGGCAAGCTTGACTTGGATTTCCGCAAGCTTATTAGGTAGGTAATGTATGTATAATTATTGTGTAATTGGGCAAATTCTTACCTATGTGTATATTTTTGAAATTGACTTTTGTAAATGTTGAAAATGCATGATGATTTTAATTTTGTTATACTGTGAAAGATGTATGACATTTTGATATAATCGAATTGTGATTTTGATTATATTATGCCTTGATATTCGGTCATGGCATTTTTTATAAACAAAAAATAAAGGAAAGAGCATGAAAGCATTTCATGAAATGATTTGAGCATGATTGTGTGCTTCTGTTTGGGCGAGAGTGGAACCATTATGTTCGTCTCGTGCATGTTGACAAGAGCCTTCTCTCAGCTGCCCTTTTGTGGCATATGAGCTCCGAAATTGAACTCATTATATTCATGGGGTAAACATCGGTTTCTCTATTCTATATTTATGGAACCCTCGAGCCATTGATTGTGCGTTGCATCTTTAGATGTTCAGGTAGGGTGCATGATAAAGTGACATGTTTACTGGATGAAGATATGTTATGTATTGTCTTTCAATTATATTGAACAATGTTTAAATTGCATGACTAAAGTAAGAATGTTAGAACTGTTAAATATACATATACATATGCTTGAATATATTGCCAATTGCCAATGCCTATATATATATATGTATATTAGCTACTGAGATGTGTAGATCACCCCATTATTCTCTCCTTAGGTGCAGATCGAGAAGATAAATGATCCTTGCAAGGCTTTCGGGCAAACTCCGAGATAGTATATTTTGTAAACAAAGTTAGATTATTCACTTTTGGGATAACTTCATAAGCATGTAAACATTGAGCATTTTGTATAGACGGTATTTGGCGGTAATCCCTTGTTCAAATTGTATTAAAGTAATTGAAGTTAAGTATGAGTTTCTGTTGCTTGGTAAATGTGTTAAAACTAATAAGTCCCCAGGAGTGTGTATATTTCTGGGTAGATGTATTTTCCTTGATCTAAGCCTTTCATGGCTATAGAACTTGTTTGTTGAATTCCAAGGAGAAATTAGACTAATTGAGGCTAAACTAGTTAAGGTTGTCCCCTAAAAATTGTGGTTTAATTGTCTAGCTTTCCATCGATATATAGTATAAAAACTTTGGACTCAGGAGTCGAAAGTTACGGTCTTTTAAGGGGGTAAAAGCGTATCGTTTGTAATGTCATCATATAGTCTGTGATGACATCATTGCATCTGTAAAGATGCATCATTTGTAAAAAGGTATTGTCTGTAAAAGACGTATCGTCTGTGATGACGTCATTCATCTTAAGAGTTGTATCATCTGTGAAGACTCTTCGTTTTAAAAGACGTATCGTCTGTGATGATGTCATTTTATCTGTGATGACTTCACATCATCTATGGAGTTGTATTGTCTGTAAAGATTCTTCATCTTAAGCGTTGCATCATCTTAAGATGGCCACGCATCGTCATAAGACCATGCTTCATTTTAAGTTAACCCCACATCATCTTAAGACCATGCTTCGTCTTAAGTTGACCACGCATCGTCTTATGACCATGCTTCGTCTTAAGTTGACCCCGTATCGTCTTAAGACCATGCTTTGTCTTTAGTTGATCCCACATCGTCTTAAGGCCATACTTCGTCTTAAGTTGACCCTGTATCGTCTTAAGACCATGCTTCAACTTAAGACTTTCGCTTCACCTATTCTTTTGTTTTGTTTGCCCTCTTCGCTTCGTCTGTTCTTTTGTTTCGTTTGCCCCCTCCGCTTTTTTTGTCTCATTTGTTTCACCTGCCCTCTCCGCTTCTTTTGTCTCATTTGTTTCGTCTGCCCTCTCTGCTTTGTTTGTCTCATTTGTTTCATTTGCTCTCTTCGCTTTGGTTGTCTGTCATTTTATCTGCTCTCTACTCCTATGACCGAGACTTGTTCCTCTGTCTATTATTTGTCAAATACCATCGTCTGGTCCATTTTGAATCTTCAAATGATAGATTCTGTCTTCACAGTCTTCACGAAAGTGGTAGATCTTGAAGTACTTTTTTTTAAGCTACCCCAGAGAACACCCAAATCTGACACCTATAACGAGGGTTATTCCGGTGTCCCAAAACAGGTTTAGTATAGTGAGGGCAAGTACTGTTTTCCGTCAATTGTCTCTAAATGTTTGGGTTTCAGAAACGAGATCGAACATATCGAATATTAAATTACAAAATATTTATATCTTTTTATTTAAACCACTTAATATGTCATTTGAATAAACCTATAAGTCATTAAATGAAAGCGTAACATCACTAACTTCTTAATGTGTTAAGTAATATTTTAGGTATATTGAGCTAAATATTAACACAATTTGTGTTTAAAGTCAGGTTTAGATTAAAGGGTGGTATATACATTAGCATATCATTAATGAGAAAATATATTTTAAAATTAAAATCTTGAAATGTACGTATTGGTATGACTAATTAGGAATTTTAATTCAATTGATTAGAAATTTGTAGGAAAATTCATTAAGTTAACAGTTATAGTTAAGAATTTCAATTCAATTAATTATGAATTTTAAGTTTACTTAAATAATTTATTAATTATTATAAGAGAGAATTGATAAAACCAAATTCATTAACTATAGAAAACTTTATTGTACACAAATGATTATCTAAATCATTTTACAATAAAATTTACAAATTAAGATAATATCATACAGAATAGACTAAAGAGTGGAGACTAAGAGAGCATTTAATTGATTAATTGTAGAATCGTTAACAATTTAGATCAAATCATTGTGTGTACAAACATTATATTTAGTAATATAATATTAAAAAATATTTACTAATGCAATATTAAGTTAAAAGAAAATTAAAAATACCTTCATCTTCATACATTTGATCAAAATAACCTTCAGTTGATCGATTAATTTCACTAGTCCCCTCCATATTAATACCTATGGCGATAATAAAATAAAAACACAATATTAAGTAAGATAATATAAAGATAGATAAAATAAATATATTAAAAAGAAAAGAATTTACCATCAATATCTTCATTATTTAACCAACTTTGACCACACATAAGGGCTTCCATAGTGCGATAATAAAGTCGACCAAGATGAGGAGTAATGGCCAGACAACTAGTACTAAATGCAGATTCTAAAGCAATGGTGGATGATGGAATAGCTAACAAGTCTCGGGCAATGACTTGCAAGATCAGATAATTATGTCCAGATATCTGCCACCATGACAATATATCAAACTGCTCACCTTTAATTTCAAGAACACAATTTGCGAAAAAAATTTAAAAGAGAATCTATCAATAATGGGTCAGAAGAAAAGGTTGAGCTTGACATTGAAGTCGGAGTTGAACTGCCTGCAGCACTACTAAGTTCTTGATAAGGAGTTTGTTGCATTCTGACTTCATAATCATTAAACAATTGATACCATAATTGTTTCATAGTATGTAGACGCTCTTGAGCTTCACCATTATACAATGCATTATAAATATATTCAATCCCGTACATCTTATATCTTGGCTCCAATACATATAATACTGCAACAATATCTCCAACTTTAGACCAATAAGAATTAAACTTCTCCACCATCCGCTCGTCCATAGCCTAAATAATTACATTGGAGTCAAACATCCATAATGATAAAACATGCTTTATATTGGGTATAGTGCTAAAGATATAGTACGAAATTGGATATTTTGTTCTTGAGAACAATTCAGTCTAATTATTGCATAATTTCAACTTCATATAAAGTTCTCTAGCCAAGTCTCATTGAACTTCTAATGGTACATAGGTATATTGAGCATCCCTTTTGGCTAGTCTAATAAACAACTGAGAAAATATGATTGCGGACTCTAACATCTTAAAGTTTAAGTTCCATTTGGTCAGACAATCCAAAACCAACTTCGTTGAATTCATAGTGCATAAAATTTGTGAACAATTTTCAAAAGTTTCAACCTTATTTAGAGCTGCACTCCAATATAAAACACTATTCTGAATACACTCTATTGCTTCCTTTATCTTCTCCCATCCTTCACAATCAAGTTAAGAATATGCACAAAACAACACATATGAAATCACTTATCTCCAACCAATAAGCTCCCAACCCACATCTTACCCTTCAACTTCTCAATCATAGCATCATTCGTGCTAGAATTATCGACTGTGATGGAGGATACTTTGTTGTCAATGTTCAAATTCGTCAAATAACCTTTCAACACATTTACCAATCTTTCACTTGTATGTGGTTTCGGCATATAAATGAACCTATCATGAAACGACATACCAACATGAATCCTAAATTCATAAAATAATGGAAAAAGTAAATGATAACAATATTAAAGAATATAAATTACCTTAAAAGTCTATTGCATAACTTCCAATCATTATCAATATAATATGCTATCACTGCCATGTAACCCTTCTTTCGTTATCGACCATCCACATGTCTGTTATTACGGCAAATTGTCCTTGAACACTCGACAATGCTCTTAATGTTTCTCTCTTCTTACCCTCATAAATTTTGAAAATATTAGTTCTCAATATACTCCGGTTGGGAACCTGGAAAGTCAGTTGGAGTGAATTAAGAAATGTCCTGAATCTTTTGCTTTCAATCATAGACAATGGTTGTTCATCTCCAATAATCATACTAATGATAGCCTGTCACTAACTACCAACTAATAAATTCCTAACTGCCAAACGATGTAGTAAATGGTGAGCTAGGGTTGAACACAGAGATTTGGGATGCAAAGGCTATTTCAAATGTTGTAACAAAAGAAAACAAAACACCCTAAAATGATGAAGATGAGACAACTAATATGTAATCAACGTAACCAAAACGACAAGCATAAAGCAAATTTAGAAAAGTCTAACAACAATGGTAAAGAAGTGGGCTAGAGATATCTTTAGGATTTCGGGATGTTCATTGACTCTTGAATCTAAAGACAAGGGTACTCTTATCATGGTGTTAACCTATAGACTCGATTAAGCTCTCAAACCCTTAATTTCTTTAAAATAGGCAAAACTAATAAGCTCTAGAAATGCCTCAATCTCCATTATAACCTAGAATGGGCTCTGTAAGTTCAATAGCGAAGATGCATTAGGTACTCCTAAATAACTAACTTAGGCCACCTATTTATAAACTCGGAAGGTGTAACCCAAAGCTATAGGATCCTAGATTAGTTTGTTAAGTATCCTGACAAATTCAACTAACCTATTGCTACTTCCAAGAGTCACTATGGACTATTATATATCACAAGCTCAACCCTAGTCTTTGGATTACAAAGTTACCTAAAGGGTGATGAAACCTATAAGCAATTCCTAATTCATGACATTTATCCTAAATACCAAACCAAACCAGACCTACAAGCACCAATTCAAGACAAATTCAACTCCATTCTCATAATTTCCATCCCTTCATCCTTATAATATCTCCAAACCCCTAAGCAGTTTAGCCATACATGTTCATATTAAGCACAATTGATATTAAATAAACAAAACCCATACCCATTCAAATAAAACCAAGGCTAGAAATTATAAACGAAGTGATAAAAACTGATATTCAACACTAACTTAACAGAAATCAAAACTCTTTATGCTAACAAATGACTAATGATAACCCAAAGTACAAACTCTAAACTAATTGCATCAAAATAAAAATTCCAACACAAACAACTTACAAAAAAACCCAAATTAATTGATCATGAATCTAAGAAGATGCATAAATCCTAACTATTAAGCACAAATTAATTAAGAGCGTCAGAAATAACCAAAAACCCATAACATAAAGCATTAAACATTCAAATACTCAACAAATTCAAATACGAAAAATCATATAAATAAACTCAAACAACCAAGATTAAAATTTGAAAATTGAGGGAATAAACATCCATTGATATTACATAAAGATTCCTTACATAATTCATAAAGTTCAATACAAAATCTATCAAACATTCATTCTAAATATTCTAGAACATGTAAAAATGTGATTAACACTAAGAAAGCTTTGAACTAATTGAATGAATATGAAAATAAAGCATTAAAACTGAAAGAGAATAGCTAAGCTTATGGAAAATAACAAAAACTTCTCTGCTAGTTCCTCCTCTTTTCTTGGAGCTTTCCAAAAATGGAAAATTTTGAGAGTCTGTCTTTCTTCTTGGAGTTTTTCTAAAAGTAACAGATTAGAGGCTACTTCTTTAGGTCCTCATTTTTTCTTTTGAAGGATGTTCAAAACTATCATATGTCTCTGCACTCTGACAGTCACGATCTTACTTATGCACGATCGTGCAATTCCAGTTGATTAATCACTATCACGATCGTGCTTGTGCATGATCGTGCTTTTCCAGATATCTTTTCTCTGTCAGGATCCTACTTGTGCATGATTGTGCAACTCCCAGATGATCCTTTCTTTCATGGTCATGCTTCTGCATGATAGTGCAAGTCCACTAAGGGTTCCTCTCTATCACAATCGTGTAGCTCCTCTGAGGCTCCCTCTTTGTCAGGTGACAGATGTTCTTCTCCAGGTTCATACAAAACTGCAGATTTTCATTTCTTCTTCACCACTTTTACTAAATCCAACTTTTCTAACTTATATCCTCTTTATTTGCTCTTCATTCCTACTTCAATTTAAGCTCAACTCATCCCTAGACAAATCAAAATCTATGATTAATCATAGACATAAAAAACTGAACGTATCTAACATGCATTTCTTATATTTTCTGCAATTCTTCATCTTCAGTACTTCTTCATTTTTTACACCTTTTCATTTTCTTTAAGTCCTCATTTCTTCTCTAACTATAATTTTAATTCTTCCCATATCACAACATCACATCTCTCCTTTTTACTTAAATCTAGACTCATTTTAGTTCATTTCTAAAACACCTAAAGAGATTCACGTATAAAAACAGTGAAAACAGAGCATGAAACATCATTTATTTAACAAATTATTTTGCACTCTTTTTACATCATCATAATGATCTTTCTATCTTAAACATCATTTCAACAACATCTTATGAAAGGTTAATCATATCATATATAGAAATAAGACATTTATATACACTATTCATAACTCGTGATACGCATAAAAAATGACCATTAGTCTCATTATTTTGTAATCACCATGTTTATTTCATATTCAAACAACTCATGAGAATTTAACATGTTACTTACTTTCTAAAACTCTAAGTTCTTCAAAATCACATGAACCCTAGCTTTCTATGATACACGATCATCAACACTCAAAGGTTGTAGGTGTTGGATCAGAAAAACAAAACATGCAAGATTTGGTTAAACGGTAGATTTCAAAACTTTTTTAGAAATCATAACACAGCGGAAGCAAGATAACCAAATCAACATGTCAATCCATACATGATCTGATATAAGGATAATATTTAACATAAGAACAAGATGGTAGAAATATTACCTACTCCTTTGCTACAGCTTTAACTCCTTGCTATCCTATCATATCCTCGGCAATGTATCCTCTCTAAGGTGATGTATCTTCTACTTCTTATTATTGTTTCCTTTTCTCAATATTGTATCTTCAACTAGTCTGATCTACCACTTGTTCTTCTTGAACAACTTGGTTAACAAGATCCTTTGGTGAGAAAAAGAGAAGAAAACTTTGGAGGAGATTTTTCTTCAAAGAAAGAAGCCAAAAATGAGAAACTTCTCATGCAAATTTCGGCTCACACATGCATGAAAGGAGAGAGTGTCTAAAAATACAAGGACACCTCTCTTTCACCTTGTCAATTTTGATTATGCATGAAAAGAAAGAAGAGAAGAGCATCCAATGCATCACTCCTTTCTTTAATTAAAGATAAAGAAGCTATTAAATAAGACTCTTCTCATTTGTTTTAAGATGGCTATAAGAAAAGACCAGTAACCTAAAATGACATGTAAATTTCGGTTTTAGTGATGAAAGAAGGAAGATCATCCATCAAATACACCTCTTTCATCTTTAATTAAATGAATGCTAAAAAGGTTACATAACATTCCATCATTAAAAGATAACCATTTATTGGTAAGATCATAACTCCATTTAATGATGACAATGCATGATAAATACCATATTTATTTAGCAATTCAATGCTAAATGTGTAGCTGCACATTCAGCCATTAAAAACCGAAATTCTCTTTCATTTCTTTAAGAAATTTGTTTTAATATAATTAATATAATTAATTATATTAAACCAAAGTCTAGCCCATTTTTAAATGTCCATTTGGGCTTCTAATTAACCATTAATTAGAGCAAGCCCAATATTCCATCATAGGCTCTAAGACCTCCTTTCCTTGATAACCTTCCTTCAAGCTAAGTGGGGAATCTTATTGGACTTAGATAATTAAAGCTCTAATAAGCTCAGAATTAATTTAATCTCATTAGAATTAATTCTAGCTTATTAACTAAATGTCATTCCACTAAAGACAACTAGATGAACTCTTGAATTACTAAACATTATGAGAAAACATATTTCAAATAATATGTCCAACTGTAAACCCTATTATGAACCTTATTGTAGTCATCCGCACAATAAAGGATAAAATTACCGTTTTGCCCTTATGTTGATTTTTCCTTCTAGATCTGTTGTTTTATTCTATGTGGTGACTAACACACAAGATCTCATCTTGGTGTTAAGACTTGATTGGTAGCTAGTCCATCAAACTCTTGACGCCAGTTTAATCACCAATTTCCATAAAACATCTAGAAGTGATGATATTACTATAAACTCCTTATTTGAGTGAATATTCCCTAATACATGTTTCAATTAATAATTCCAACATGCATACACTAGATTAATACTTTGTAAAAATCCATTCCGATCATATCAAGAATTATAATGAAACACATATGAGTTCACCACTCATTAAGATTGTGGTCCATAATAAGCAAATGCTAAAATGTATGTTTTAAGACTAAAGTAACGACCTACTTTATTCTTGACAGCATACTTAATTCCAGATTCATTTAATAGTGCTATTATAGATAGTCTACTACAATCATGATATGAAACTCATCATTCCCTTAAAGTAAACTCCTTTACTAACTTGATTATTCAATTGTGAATCCATTATCTTATATTCTTATAATATACCTGTTTCTCATACATCTCTATGTATATGTATATTACTTACAAAAGAATCTTGGTATCTTATGACTAGATATATAATGCTCATAAAAACCAAACTCTTTTGTTTTATTAATAATAAATATTTTCATTACAAAACTGTAACTGAAGAAGATTAAGTTACATGTAAATACACTTGCTTTCTAGGACATTATATTTACATAACTCCAACAATCTCCCACTTGCCCTAAAGCAAGTTTGATATATACCTTATTCCTATACCTGCTAGGTGACCCTCAAAACTCTTTTGAGATAGCATCTTCGTAAACAAATCAGCAAGGTTTTGCCCTATAGGAATCTTTACCACATTCACCTCACCATATTGTATTATCTCCCTTATGAGATGAAACTTTCACTCAATGTGTTTGGCAACTTTTTGGTTCTGAGGTTCTTTAGAATTATCCACTGCTAGAGACCACTTTTAAATCCCATTATCCGAAGTCATCAAATTGAAACAGTACTTGTCCTCAATCATATTGAAACTATTTCGGGATAATTAGCATAAGTTTCTGTATAGATGTCAAAATAAAGTCATCTTAGGATGGTTCAAAAGCGGACTTCAACATATACAACTTTCATGAAGATCTTGAAGATAGATTCTATCATCTAGAGGGTCAAAATTGGACTAGAAGATGTAAGATGAACAGTACCCAAAAGAAGTTTATGAACAGTGCATAAAAGATGTTTAATAATTAGCATAACTTTCTCTAGAGATATCAGATCAAGGTCATTATTGATGGTTTGAAAGAGTAATTCAATATCTACAACTTTCATGCAGATCTTGGAGATAGATTTTGTCCTCTACAGTCAAAATTGGATTAGAAGATGTAAGATGAACAGTACCTAGAAGAAGTTTTTGGACTAGAAGATGTAAGATGAACAGTACCTAGAATAAGTTTATGAACAATGCATAGAAGATGTTTAACAATTAGCATAACTTTCTTTAGAGATATCAGATCAAGGTCATTCTTCATGATTTGAAAGAGGACTTCAAGATCTACAACCCTCATGTCAGAGATAGATTCTGTTATATAGAAGGTCAAAATGGTACAAGAAAATGTAAGATGAACAGTACCCAGAAGAAGTTTATGAACAGTGCATAGAAGATGCTTATGAATTAGCATAAATTTCTCTAAAGATATCGAATCAAGATCACTATTATATAGTTTGAAAGATAACTTCAAGATCTAAATCTTTCATGAAGGACTTGAAGATAGATTATGTCATCTATATAGTCAAAATTAGACTAGAAGATGTATGAGAAACAGTAACCAGAAGAAGTTTCAATCTAAGACCTATTTGGAATAATTAGTATAACTTTCTCTAAAGATATTGGATCAAGGTCATTCTTAGATGGTTCTAAATAAGAATTCTAGATCTAAAACTTTTATGAGACATTGGAGATAGATTCTATCATCTAGAGGGTCAAAATTGGACCAGAATATGTAAAATGAATAGTACATAGAAGAAGTTTATGAACAGTGCATAGAAGATGTTTAAATATTACCATAAGTTTCTCTAGAGGTATTGGATCAAGTTCATTCTCTGATAGTTCGAAAGAGGACTTCAAGATATACAACTTTTAGGAGACCTTGTACATAAATTCTATCATCTAGAGGGTCAAAATTTGACCAGAAGAAATAAGATGAACAGTACCTAAAAGAAGTTTATGAACATTGCATAGAAGATGTTTACCAATTAACATAACTTTCTCTAGAGATATCAGATCAAGGTCATTCTCAGATGGTTTTAAAGAGTAATTCACGATCTACAAATTTAATGAGACATTAGACATAGATTCTATCATCTAGAAGGTCAAAATGGTATAAGAAAATGTAAGATGAACAGTACCCAGAAGAAGTTTATGAATAATGCATAAAAGATGTTTATCAATTAGCATAACTTTCTCTAGAGATAACAGATCAAGGTAATTCTTAGATGATTTGAAAGAGAACTTCAATATATGCAAATTTCAATAAGAACTTGAAGATATATTCTATCATCTATAGGGTCAAAATTGGACCAGAAGATGTAAGATGAACAGTACCTAGAACAAATTTCAGTCTAAGACCCATTTGGAATAATTGGCAGAACTTTCCCTAAAGATATCAAAATCAAGGTCATTCTTAGATGGTTAGAAAGAGAACTTCAAGATATACAAATTTTATGAAGATCTTGGAGTTATATTTTGTCATTTATAGGCTCAAAGTTTGACCATAAGATGTAATATGAACAGTACTCAAAAGAAGTTTGTAAACAGTATGTTTAACAATTAGCATAACTTTCTCTAAAGATATCAGATCAAGGTCATTATTAGACGGTTTGAAAGAGAACTTCAAGATATACAACTTTTATGAAGACTCTGAAGATAGATTCTATCATTACAAGGTAAAAATTGGACTAGAAGATGTAAGATGAACAGTACCCAAAAGATATAGAAGGTCAAGCTAGGAAGATACAGAAGGTCAACCTAAGAAGATACAAATTACACTCCTGAGCATCTTCACTTATAAGGCCCGTAACTTTTGACTCTGATGTCCAAAAATTACATACTGTATGGTGTTGTAAAGCTAGAAATATAAGCTACAACTTCCTAATAGTCAACTTCATCTAATTTAACCTAGATCAATGTAGTTTTTCTCCTGAAATTAGAACACAAAATTTTTACCCCTATGGAATACTTGAAATATGAAGTGTACAACTTCAAGAGAAATATGCACACACACATTGGAAACTTTTCAATTCTAAACTCATTGCTAAATCAAAATAACTTCATACATAACTTTAATTAAATATCAATATTATAATTAAATGCTTAACACAGAATACAAAATACACAGGATGCTCAATGTTTGATATGCTTATAAGGCTATGCAAAAGTCTAGTCACTAACTTAGTTACAAAATCTCTATCTTGGAGTTTGTCCCGATGCCTTGCAAAGATTGTTAACCTTCTCGTTTTGCACCTGATGAGGGAATAGTGAGTGAGCTACATAACTCAGTGGCCAATATATTTATAGCCATTGGCAATTAACCACAAATTCAAGCATATGCACATGTATATCTAGTAGTTTGAGCATTCTCAATCTATTCTAGCAATTTAAGCATTTAATCGATTTATCTTAAACTCATAAAACACAGCATAGACTTCAACCATTAAACATAACATGCAATTATGCACCATACTCAACAATTTAAAGATGCAATGCACAAACAATTAGCTCAAGAGTTCCGTGGAACAAAACGGAGATACCAAAGTTTACACCTTGAACAAAATGGTATGAATTCTCAAGATCTTGTGTCCTCAAGTAGGCATTCGGGAGAAGGCTATAGGTCAATGTGCACGTGACTAACAAAACGGGTTCCTCTCTTGCCCAATCAAAACAAATTTATGCTCAATTCAATCATATGCTCATACTTCCACGCTTTTTCTTCTTTTCATCTAATTCAAAATGTTAAAACCTCTTTCAAATTATAATATAATCACAATGCATCATGCATTTCCAAACATTCACAATGATTTCAATTTTAAGCAAATCAACAAACACACACATAGGCAAGAACTTGCCCAATTACATAATAACTATAAATAAATTACCTACCTAATTAGCTTGCAAAAATCCAAGTCAAGCTTACCTTTCCCCTTGCTCCTAGGTAGGATTCTCTTGGTTTCCTAAAATAACCAAGGTTCCATTCAAAACAACATTCCAATAAAATTCATAAACTTAAAAAATAACAAAAATTGCAACAAACACAAATTAAGCTCAAATCTAACCTACCTATAATCCATCTAGGTTAGAAAACCTAAGACCTAGTTTAGAAACCCTAAAATCAATTGGGTCCACTTAATTCATCTTCTTAAAAATAAAAACCTTTCATTCTCTTCATAAACCCCTTTCTCTCTCTAACTCCTTCATCCTCAACACAACCCATTTCTTTAATAAAGAAAGAAGAAAAGATGGTTAACCTACCTTAACAAGTTTGATTTCTCTTCTTTTCTTCTTTCACCGAAACCTCTCCTCTTCTCTATTATTTTCGTTTTTCACTCTTCTCTCCCTTCAATTCACGTTTTTCTCTTCTTAACAAGCAAGACAACATATTCTTCTTCCATTTCTACCCTTAATGAGCCCAAAAAGTCCATTTTACCCTTCCTTATAAGCTTATGCTCTTTTATGCTTAAGTGATCTCCCAAAAATGTCCTTAAACATTCTTATTACATTAACACTTTAATTCCGCTTACCCTTTCAATAAATCCTACTATCTTTGACATAATTATAACTAAAAAATTAAATTTATCAAAACCTCAAAATTATTTCAATTCATGCTTAACTTAAAAAAAATTCAGGGTCTAATAACTCTCCCCCTTAAAGAATTTCGTCCTCAAAATTCTTACCTTAGACATTGAAGAGGTTTGGATACTTCTCCCTCATGGCCTCCAATGGTTCCCATGTGGTCTTTTCTGTAGAATGTTTCTTCCATGGAACTTTAATCAGCTTCACAGTCTTATTTCTCAAAACCTTTTCCTTTGAATCTAAAATCTCCACTAGTTGTTCCTTATAAGTCAAATCTTCTCTTAACTGAACTTCTAAAGGTTGAACTACGTGTGAAAGATCGGACTGGTACTTCCTCAACATCAATGCATGGAAATCATTTTGAATCTTAAATAACTCTGGTGGCAAAGCTAACTTATACGCTAAAGGCCCAATCTTCTTAATGATCTCATACTGACATATATATCTTGAACGAAGCTTGCCCTTCTTACAAAATCTTAAAACTCCTTTCTATGGAGAAGCTCTAAGAAACACTTTGTCTCCAAATTCAAATTCCATCTCCTTTCTATGTGTATCCGTATAGCTCTTCATTCTGTCTTGAGATGCTTTAAGACTCTGCTTCACTAATTTAATCTTCTAAACTGCGACATGTACCAACTCAGGTCCTACAAATCTCCTTTTGACCTTCCTCATCCTAACAAATAGGAGTTTTGCACCTCCTACCATACAAAGCTTTATAAGGTGCCATTTGAATTCTTGAGTGGTAGGAATTATTATAAGCAAACTCGATTAAAGGTAAATGATCATCCCATGAACCTTTAAAGTCCATAACACAAGCTCTTAACATTGCCTCCAATATCTGTATTGTCCTTTCTGATTGACGATTAGTTTGTGGATGAAAAGTTGTACTAAAGTGCAACTTGGTTCCTAAAGCCTCCTGTAAGCTTCCTTAAAATCTAAAGGTAAACCTTAGGTCTCTATCCGAAACTATAAAGCTTGGAATCCCCTGAAGTTGGATTATTTCATCCACATATTTCTTGGCTAAGGTATACAAAGAATCTGTCTGCTTAATTAGCAAGAAATGTGCAAACTTGGTTAGCCTATCAACAATTACCCATATTGCATCATGCACCTACTATTCCTTGGCAATCCCATTAAGAAATCCATTGTAATCTTCTCCCATTTCCATTATAGAATCGACAGAGGTTTAAACTTGTTTGAAGGTGCCTAGTGTTCAGCTTTAACTTGTTGGCACACTAAGCATCTTTTAGCATATTCCGCAACTTCTTTCTTCATTCCTTTCCACCAGAAATGCTCCTTCAAATCTTTATACATTCTCGTACTTCCTAAGTGCATAGCATAAGGCGTATTATGTGCCTCATCAAGAATCTCATCTTTCAACTCCAACATGTCTGGAATACACAATCTATTACCTACGACCATCAATCCATCTTCTCTGATCTCTATTTCATAGGTTTACCACTTTTAATCTCTTCTTGGAGCCTGCTCAAATACTCATCTTGTTCTTGCAATTCCTTAATCTCCTCATTCAATACTGACCTTACTCTAAAGTTAGCCAATACACAACCAGACTCGACTTGCCTCAATGTCACATTAAGTTTGGCTAATTCTTTTAACAAAGAAAGGTATGTTGTCTCCAAACGTGCCATAATGGACTTCCTACTCAGTGCATCCGCTACTATATTAGCTTTCCCCAAGTGGTAGTCTATCATCAAGTCATAATATTTCAACAGCTCTAACCACCTTCTTTGTCTCAAATTCAACTCCTTTTAGCTCATCAGATACTTAAGACTCTTGTGGTTTATAAACACCCTAGTGGTGACACCATATAAGTAGTGTCTCCATACCATGGTAGCTAACTCCAAATCATGTGTAGTATAATTCATCTCATAAGGCCTTAATTTCCTAGAAGCATAAGCAATCACTTTATCATCTTGCATTAACACACAGCCCAATCCCTTCCTTAAGGCACCATTATATACTGTGTATCCGTCACTACCCAAAGGTAAAGTAAAAATTGTGCAAATGTAAGCCTGTTGTTCAATTCTTCAAAACTGCTCTGGCACTCCTTTATCTATACAAATTTTTGATTATTTCTTGTCAATTTGGAAAGTGAAGCTGGTATTATGGAAATGCCCTCCACAAACCTTCTGTAATATCCGGCTAATCTCAAGAAACTTCTCACTTTAACTACATTCTTATGTGCTTCCATTTCAAAACTGCTTCTATCTTCCTTGGTCCACATGTACTCCTTGGTTTGAAATCACATATCAAAGAAATGTTAATTTAGCCAAAATTCACATGTTTAGAATTTGGCATACATCTCGTTTTTCCTCAATGTCTCCAAAGAAATTCTTAAGTGTTCCTCATGCTCCTTATCATTCTTAGAATAGACCAAAATATCATCAATAAAGACAATGACAAATTGACCTAAGAAAGGTTTAAAGACTCTATTCATTAGATCCATGAAAGTTGTAGGTTCATTTGTCAATCCAAAAGGCATAACTAGAAACTCAAAGTGACTATACCGTGTTTTGAAAGCAGTCTTTGACACATCATACTCCTTTATCCTCAACTGATGGCAACCCGATCTCAAATCTATCTTCAAAAAGACCCTTACCCCTTCCAATTGATCAAACAAGTCATCTATATGTGGAAGCAGATATCTATTCTTGATAGTGACATAATTGATATTCCAGTAGCCCACACACATTCTTAATGATCTGTCTTTCTAAAAAAGGACCGGAGCTCCCTAAGGTGAAGAGCTCGGTCTAAATAACCTTTCTCTAACAAATCTTTCAATTACTACTTAAGTCCCTTCAATTACGCCAGAGCCATTCTATAAGGTGGAATCGAAATTGACGTTATGCTTAGAAGAGACTCAATGGAAAATTCAATTTCCCTAAGAGGCGATAGTCCTGGTAACTCCTTAGGAAAGACATCCGAGAATTCCATGACTACTGGTATATCTTTTAACTTCCTTCTATCTACCCTCGTGTCTACCACATAGGCCAAAAATGCTTCACACCCTTTCCTTATCATTTTCTCTTCCATCAAAGTCGAAATAATTCTCGATGAGCTAAATTTTCTATCTCCCATAAACATCAACTTTCTTCTATTATCCAACTTGAACTCCACTGTCTTTTGTTTGCAATCTAAGTTGGCATTATATTTCTCTAAGGCGTCCATACCCAAAATTACATCTAATCCCCCCATCTTCAATGGCATTAAATCCACTACTATGTGTCCCCCACTAATATATATCTCACAATCTCTATAAACTTGACTAATCACAATATAGTGGCCTATTAGAGTACTAACCATTAAAGGGGTATCCAATGTGCTCAGTTCTCTACCATACATAATTCTACTTGATGACACAAATGAATAGGTAGAACCCAGATCAATCAAAATAATTACATCATCATCAAATAATTTAATCATACCAGTCATAAATTCTAAAGTTGTTTCTGCATCCTCCTATGTCATTGCAAACACTCTAACTGGTGCTTGTCCCTTGGTCTTCTTGGAGGATTCACCCTCCTAGCTGCATCAAAGCTGCCTACTTCCATTGCAGTCTTGCGCCCCACTATCTCAGTTCTCTTTGAAACTTGCATCTGTGTTCCTTCTCTTCTTGCATACTTCAGACACTCTCTTGCCATATATCCTTTCTCTCTACAATTGAACCATGCTCCTATCAATCGGTAACATTCCCCTCTATGAAAAGTTTAGTAGTGTTCACATTTGGGAATGGGCAGCTTATCCCCATCTCCCTTTTTGTTGCCTCTCGCTGTAGAGGCTTAATGAGAAAAGGTGTAAGTTATCATCAGTTTGGACTTGCTTGCGCCTCTACTCCTCTCCTTAGATTGCATAGGGAAAGTCGTGGCACTCCTCTAAGGTATAGAAGTACCACCTCCCGTCTTGAACTATTCTTCCCCTTTCTCTTTTTGCTCACGATGCTTTTTATGTTCTCAATGTTCTTAACCCTCAAAGCCACTTCAACCAGTTGTTAAAAATCAATCAAATTGTGCACCAACACTTTCTCTCTAATAGCTAGATGCAACCTCGATTCGAATCTACGGCACTTAGCTACCTTACTCATCATCACCTCTGTTGCATACTGGGATAGCTATGTAAACCGATGCTTATACTCACTTACTGTTATTTCCCTCTAGGTGAGACTCAGAAACTCTCTCTGCTTTTGTTGAATATACACCTCATAAAGGTACTTCTTCTTATAAGAAACTAAGAAGTCCTTCCATGCCAGCATTGGCGGTCTCATCTGGCTCCCTTGAACACTCTCCCACCAATGTAGAGCATCTCCCTATAGCAAGCTTGCAGTATACACAACATTCTCATCATCCTCAGAATCCATCTGATCCAGTATCCTATTGGTCTTTCTCAACCAAGTCTTAGCTTCTTATGGATCTGTTGTCCCATAAAAATCCACTGCCCCATACTTCCTAAGTTTGTCAAACTGTTTTCCTTTCTTGACTAGGGCTGGAGCAGAAGAGGAGACTCCTTTGTCTGTGATCAAATAGGCTCACTACCTTGCCCTACAGAAGCCTTAGCATTACCTAGGGCAACAAATTCATCAATACTCTCCTCCCTTGGTGGTGTAATCGATCTTTGCAATACCCCTCGTGTCCTCTACAAGGTGGCATCTTACTCCTTCAATGTAAACACTAACTATTAGCTTGCATTTCATTTTAAAATCCTAATCCCCACATGCATGTCATGCATGTCACTTAATGCAATTCAATCAATTCACAATGCAACACGTAATCATATAGCATAACAATTTATCCGACTATGCATTCTAAGCCTAGGAAAAATCTAAGCTCTAATACCAAGCAATGCTGGACCCCACTTACAAAGCCTAGCATTCGGAGTCATTAAACTGAAATAGTACTTGTCCTCAATCATATTGAACTTGTTTCGGGAGAATTGGCAAAACTTTCTCCATAGATGTCGAATTAAGGTAATCTTATGATGGTTCGGGACATTTCGCATAACTTTCTCCATAGATGCCGAATTAAGGTAATATTAAGATGGTTTGGAAGATGAATTCAAGATCTACAGCTTTCATGAAGAACTTAAAGATAGATTCTATCATCTAGAAGGTTAAAATTTGACCAGAAAATGTAAGATGAGTAGTACCCAAAAGAAGTTTATTAACACTGCAAAGAAGATGTTTAACAATTAGTATAACTTTCTCTAGAGATATCAGATCAAGTTCATTCTTAGATGGTTTTAAAGAGGACTTCAAGATCTAAAACTTTCATAAGACCTTGGAGTACCCAGAAGAAGTTTCAGTCTAAGACCTATTTGAAATAATAGGAATAACTTTCTCTAGAGATATCAGATCAAGATCATTCTGATTTGGTTCAAAAGTAGACTTAAAGGTATACAACTTTTATGCAGACTTTCGAGATAGATTATATCATCTAGAGGGTCAAAAGTGGATTAGAAGATGTAAGATGAACAGTACCTAGATGAAGTTTATGAACAATGCATATAAGATGTTTAACAATTAGCATAACTTTCTCTAGAGATATTAGATCAAGGTCATTCTTAGATGGTTCAAAATAGGCCTTCAAGATCTACAACTGTTGGACCCCGAAATTTTTTTTCAATTTTTTGATTTGTTATTTAGCTTTTATTTAAGTTTTGGATGATTATTACGTTTTCTTTGGATTAATTTTGAATGTAGTCATCGATTTAGTGACATCAATAGTAATTAGAAATGGATGGAAGGAGTTGAATTTAGTTAGAATTAGTATGGGAAGGATAGAAGTAAGTTAGCCTAAAGGAGTTAGAAGATGGATTAAATGAAAGAAGGGGGAAAATGGGGAGGACAAGGTAAATGAAGAGTAAAATGGGAAAAGACTATTAAAATGGTGTTATAGTATAAGAAGAGAGAAGCGTCGTGAGTAATAAAGAGAAAGAGAGAGAACGAAAATAGAAGAGAAGAAGAGAAGTTCAGTAAAAAGAAGAGAAGAGAAATCGCGTTTGTTAAGGTATGTAAATCCTCTTTTCTTGCTCTATTAAAGGAATAGGTTGTATTGAGGATGCAGGAATTTGAGAGTAAAGAAGTTTTGTAGGAAGAAGATGGATTAGGAGAACCCAATTGATTTTAGGGTTTCTAAACTAGATGGACTGTGGGAAGGTTAGATTTGAGTTTCTTTGTATTTATTGTGATTCTATGATTTTTTTGAAGTTTTTACATTTATTGAAATGTTGGTTTTGAATGAACCCTTGGTTGTTTTAGGAAACCAAGGAAATACTACCCAAGTGCAAAGGGAAAGGCAAGCTTGACTTGGATTTTCACAAGTTTCTTAGGTGGGTAATGTATTTATAGTTATTATACAATTAGGCAAATTCTTGCCTATGGGTGTGTATGTGATGTGCTTGAAAATGAAATTGCTAAATTGTGAATTACTATGATGCGTTTTAAGTTATGCATGGAAGGAAGTATGACTTTTTGTATAAAATTGAATTGTGATTTTGATCATGTTATGCCTTGATATTCAATCATAGCATTTTGTATAAAGGAAAAAGAAAGGAAAGAGCATGAAAAAGTACGAAAGCGTTTCATAAAATGATTTGAACATGATTATGTGCTTCTATTTGGGTGAGAGTGGAACTATTCGGCTAATCACGTGCACGCTGACAAGAGCCTTCTCCCGGCTACCTACTTGTGGCATATAAGCTCCGAAATTGCACTCATTCTATTCATGGGGTAAACTTAGGTTTCTCTATTCTATTTTTATAGAACCCTCGAGCCATCTTTAGATGTTCAAGTATGGTGTATGATAAAGTGTTATGTTTACGGGCTGAAGTTATGTTGTATATTATATTTGAATTATATTGAACAAAGTTTAAATTGCATTACTAAAATAAGAATGTTAGAATTGTTAGATATATATATACATATGCTCGAATATTTGGCCAATTTCCAATAGCTATATATATATATATTAGCCACTGAGCTATGTAGCTCACCACATTATTCCCTCCTCAGGTCCATATCGAGAAGATAAGTGATCTTTGCAAGGCAATTGGGAAACTTCGAAGATAGTAGCTTTTGTCACTAAGTTAGTTTGCTCACTTTGGGATAGCTTCATAAGCATCCTATGAATGTTGTATTTTTGGGGTTTAAGCCCTTGTTCAAAGCATATTGATGTATTTAAAAGATGTATGAGTTTCTAAGGCTTGGGGAAATGAGTTAAATAAAGAAACTGCAAAGTCCCCAGGTGTATGTGCATGTTTCTTTAGTAGATGTTCAGTTCTTGATCTAAGCCTGTCATAGGTGTAGAAGTTGTATGCTGACTTCCAGGAAAAACTAGACTAATTGAGGCTAAATTAGTTAAAGTCGTCCTCTGAAAAGTTGTAGTTTAAATTGTCCAACTTTGCATCCATTTATAGTATAGAAACTTTGGACATATGGCAAGACGTATTGTTTGGGATGACGTCACATCATCTGTGAGAATATCATTTCATCTATGAGGATGCATCGTTTGTAAAGATGCATCGTCTGTAAAGATGTATCGTCTGTGATGACATCATTCATCTTAAGAGGTGAATCGTCTGTAAAGACGTATCGTCTGCGATGATGTCATATCATTTATGATGATGTCATTCATCTTAAGAGGTGCATCGTCTGTAAAAATGCATCATCTGTAAAGATGTGATGTTATATCGTCTGTGATGACATCATTTGTCTATAATGCCACATCGTCTTAAGACCATGCTTCATCTTAAGTTGACCCTGCATCGTCTTAAGACCATGCTTCGTCTTAAGTTGACCCCGCGTTGCCTTAAGTCCATGCTTCAACTTAGGACTTTTGCTTCGTCCGTTCTTTTGTTTCATCTTCCCTCTTCGCTTCATCTGTTCTTTTGTTTCGTTTTCCCTCTTCGCATCATTTGCTTTTTTGTTTCTTCTGCCCTCTTCACTTCGTCTGTTCTTTTGTTTCGTCTGTCCTCTTTGCTTTGTCTATCTTTTGTTTCGTTTACCTTTTGCGTTATTACCAAGACTTTTTCCTTTGTCTACTAATCATCCAATACCATTGTCTGGTCCATTAGATTCTATCTTCATGGACTTCACAAAAGTGGTAGATCTTGAAGTCCTCTTTTAAGCTACCCCAGAGAACACCCAAATTCGATACCCAGGATGAGGGTTATTCTAGTGTCCCCAAAAACATGTTTAGTATAGAGAGGGCAAGTACTATTTTTGCCTTTTGTCTCCGAATGTTTGGGTTCCCGAAACGGAATCCAACAATTTTGGTATCAGAGCGACTAGGTTTTTCCCAGGCTTAGAATGCATGGTACAATGAATAAAAATGAATTGTTGTGTTATGTGAATTGATTGATTGCATTAAGTAACATGCACATCATTCATACATGTAGGAATTAAGACTAAAATGAAATGTAGCTAATCGGTAGTTTTTTATTGAAGGAGTATGATGCCACCTCGTAAAAGGACACAAAGAGTATTGGAAGGATTGATTTCACCTGACTCTCCACCAAGGAAGGAGAGTATCGATGAATATGTAGCACCAATGAATGCTGAGGCTTTTGTAAGGCCCAGTAGTGAGCCCGTTCGGTCACATACGTAGGAGTCTCCACTTCCGAAGGAGCAAGTGCCCGCTCCACTAGATCTAAAGATGTTCCAAGCCTTCACTCAGGCGTTTGTCCAAGTTATGGGACAGATACCGCAATCCTTTACTCCAGCCCCTTTTAAGAAAGGGAGGCAGTTTGATAAGCTCAAGAAGTATGGGGCAGCGGATTTTTATGGGACAACGGATCCAGAAGAAGCTGAGACTTGGATGAGAAAGATCGAGAGGGTACTCGATTAGATCGACTAAGAGGATGAGGAGAAGGTTGTGTATGCTACTAGTCTACTTCAGGGGGATGCTCTGCATTAGTGGGAGAGTATGCCAGGGAGTCAAATGAGACCACCAGCGCTTGCATGGAAAGATTTCTTAACAGTGTATAAGAAGAAGTTCCTGAGGTAAGTGGGAAGTTTTGAGGTAGCAAAAAGAGTAAACCCTCCAGGGAGACCAAAGGGCAAGCACTAGCTAGAGTGATTGCAATGACCTGAGAGGATGCAGAGATCACTCTAAAAGTTGTAATGGGTATGATTAAATTGTTTGATGAAGATATGATTGTTTTGATTGATCTGGGTTCTACCCACTCTTTTGTTTCATCGGGTAGAACTATGTATGGTGAGTACTCCAATAGGCCACTATATTATGATTAGTCAATTTTATAAGGACTGTGAGATACATATTGGTGGGGAACTCATAGTGGTGGATTTGATGCTGTTGATAATGGGAGGATTGCATGTCATTTTAGGTATGGACATCTTAGAGAAATATAAGGCCAACATAGATTGCAAATAGAAAACAGTGGAGTTTGAGTTGGATAATAGAAGAAAGGTGACATTTATGGGAGACAGAAAATTTAGCTCATCGAGAATTGTTTTGACTTTGGTGGTAGAGAAAATGATGAGGAAAGGGTGTGAAGCATTTTTGGCCTATGTATTAGACACGAAGGCAAAAGGAGGGAAGTTAGAAGAAATTCCTATAGTGATGAAATCCCCAGATGTTTTTCCCGAGGAATTGCCAGGGCTGCCTCTACCAAAGGAAATTGAATTTCCCATTGAACTTCTTCCAAGTACTGCATCGATCTCAATTCCACCTTATAAAATGGCTCTGGCAGAATTGAAGGAGCTTAAGGAGCAATTGGAATAGTTATTGGAGAAAGGTTACATTAGGCCTAGCTCTTCACCTTAGGGAGCTCCGATCCTATTTGTAAAAAAGAAGGATGGATCATTGCAAATATCTGCTTCCCCATATAGATGATTTGTATGATCAGTTGCAAGGGGTAAGGGTCTTTTCTAAGATAAATTTGATATGAAGTTACCATCAGTTGAGGATAAAGGAGTCAGATGTGTCAAAGACTGCTTTTTATAACACGGTATGGCCACTTTGAGTTCTTGGTCATGCCTTTTGGGTTGATAAATGCACCTGCAGCTTTTATGGATTTAATGAATAAAGTCTCTAGGCCTTTCTTAGACTAATTTGTCATTATCTTTATTGATGATATCTTGTTCTATTCTAAAAGTGATAGGGAGCATAAGGAACATTTGAGGATTTCTTTGGAGACATTGAGGAAGAATGAGTTGTATGCCAAATTCAATAAATGTAAATTTTGGCTTAAAGAAGTGACATTTCTTAGACATGTAATTTCAGAGCAAGGAGTACATATGGATCTGAGGAAGATAAAAGTGGTTGTGAAATGGGAAGCACCTAAGCATGTAGCTGAACTAAGAAATTTCTTAGGTTTAGCTGGGTATTATAGAAGGTTTGTGAAGGGCTTTTCCATGATAGCAGCTTCACTTTCCAAATTGACAATGAAGAATCAGAACTTTGTGTGGTCAGATGAATGTCAGAAGAGCTTTGAAGAGCTCAAGTACAGATTGACGAGTGCACCGATTTTTATTTTGCCTTCGGGTAATGATGGATACATAGTGTATAGTGATGCCTCGAGGAAAGGATTAGGTTGTGTGTTGATGTAAGGAGATCAGGTTATTGCTTATGCTTCTAGGCTATTAAAGTCTTATGAGATGAACCATCCTATGCATGATTTGGAGTTGGCTGTCATAGTGTTTGCATTGAAGATTTAGAGACATTACTTGTATGGAGTCACTACTAAGGTGTTTATAGACCACAAGAGTCTTAAGTATTTGATGAGCCAAAAGGAGTTGAACTTGAGACAAAGAAGATGGTTAAAAATGTTAAAGGATTATGACTTGATGATAGATTACCACCCGGGGAAAGCTAATGTTATAGCGGATGCACTAAGTAGGAAGCCCACTATAGCACATGTTGAGACAGTGTACCTTCCTTTACTAAAGGAATTAACCAGACTTAATGTCACATTGAGGAAAATCGAGCCTAACTGTGTTTTAGCAAATTTCAGAGTGAGGCCAGTATTGAATGAGAAGATTAAGGAATTGCAGGAGCAAGATGAATATTTGAGCACGCTTAGAGAAGAGATTAAAAGTGGTAAACCTTCTGGAATTGAGATCAGAGAAGATGGATTGATGCTGATGAGTAACCGACTATGTATTCCAGATATATGGGAATTGAAAGAAAATATTCTAGGTGAGGCACACAATACGCCTTATGCTATGCACCTAGGAAGTACGAGAATGTATAGAGATTTGAAAGAGCATTTCTGGTGGAAGGGAATGAGAAAAGAAGTTGCAGAATATGCTAAAAGATGCTTAATGTGTCAACAAGTTAAAGTTGAACACCAAGCACCTTCAGGCAAACTTGAAACTCTACCGA